>OU427003.1:7488634-7491134 GCA_911387935.1 Dolichovespula saxonica | reverse complement strand
ATCTACATAGGCGTAGGTATATGCATATATATATATATATATATATATATATATATATATATATATATATCTATATACGTACGTACATGTGTATGTATTTACTACTTACTGTGTTATTACTGCTTACGTTGGTAGTCCTTCCTTGTAGGAAATTAGAGAACTTATCCGATTAAATCTTCCTGATCCACTTAGTATTAAAGTGCTTTTAATAATCCATTTATTGTTAATTCGAATAAATTATCGGCAAATTTTCTTTCTTTATTTTTTTTTTCTTTTTCGTTTAAACGAAACTCTTTCTACGATATCGCGTACAATACACAGGACTCATTTCGACACGAAAATAATACATATTTCATTATCATTATTATTATATATACATTGTGTTTAAGCATTAGATATATTATTACTCGAGGAGTAAAAATAAAATGAAGTATCTATTACAAGTACGAATGTGTATATCGAATTATTCATTAAAATGTTTTTATATTATTATTATTATTATTATTATTATTATTATTATTATTATTATTATTATTATTATTATTATTATTATTATTTGTGAAAGTGGATATCAAGGATATTGTTTTTACGAAATTCTTTAAATACTTGTAAATTCATTGATTCCGACAATAATGTAACATTTTTTTATTTTATTTATTTATTTATTTATTTTTTTTTTTTTATAGAATTATTACGATCAATTAAGATATTCTCGTAAATAGTAAGAAACGTATCATCGATATATTTGTTTGTAACAAATTGATGGTTGGAAGATTATTAATATTGTTTGAAAGGTGATATTAAAAATGTCACTTAACAAAATTATATCATACATATATAAAACATTTTTTATGACAGACGATTAACTTCTACACGATAAAATGATATTAAAGTTATTCTCTAATAAAAACAGGATACTCGAATATCTTAACGATAACAAATTGATGTGATATTCCTACATGAAAGGAGATATTAAAAATGTTTTATAAAAGCTCCTGCTAATGTACTCGTTCGTCGAACAACTTCTATATGATAAAATGATCGAAATATTTTGCTAATTAAAAAAAAAAAAAAAACAAAAAGAAAGTTACACCCGAACGTCCCAACGATAAAAAAAAAATATATCAACAAGAGATCCCTGCGAATTATTCGAGATGGGATATTAAAAATTTTTCAAATAATTCAACTTCCTTTGTCCCTGATAAAAACTATTTTGTCTAAAAGGGAGAAAATAAAGAAATAAAAAGGATACACGAATGAATTCCGACGAATAACAAAATCGATAAGATATTCCTGAAAGTTATTCGGTACGAGATATCACAAATTTTTCAAGCATCCACCGCTAATGTACTCGCCTCTCAAATACGTAACTTTTCTGTTATGCAATGATTGAAACATTAATTTTTTTTTTTCGCATTTATTTTTTATTTTTATTTATATATATATATTTTTTTCTTTTAAAGAGGATAAACTTTTAGACGTAGTTTATTTAGATAACAGGATTCTGAGGTTCGACAAAATTTTCATTGTTCCAACTAGATTTTCGTACGAAACTAATCTATGTGTGTGCGTGTGTGTGTGTGTGTGTGTGTGTACATAGTCGAGATTTCAGAGATTGAAAAATGCAAATTCGCGATATATTCAAAGTATCTCCGTAATTTAGATTTATTATTCATAGGTATTTGTTTATACGGACCAAGTTCCACCGTATATGATTTCGTTCGACCAATGGGAAATATTCAAAGGAGGAAACAAAAAAATATAAAAATAAAAATTCTCGTAAATCGCATAGGACGGGGTAGATTTCGACGAAACAATGGGTAACGACGTGCGAACGTGGACATATGACGATAGCTTATAACTTTTATCGTAGATACACAATTTTAAATAAATCCGTCCGTCTGCGTTCTCTGTGCATTTCATTATTCGGAAAATAATCTCGTTTCTTTCGAATAGAAATTTAATAACGAACTCGCCACTTCCGAAACTCACGACACTCAATAATACACGGATAATAAACGTATACGTGTCTGTATGCACGTATGTATATATAAACGTACAGGGTGTTCCGTTTAAATATATATATATCTCGTTTAAAAGTATCGTCGTTGCTTTTAAATAACACCAAAAAAAAAAAGCAAACAAAAAATCTAAAAGTAAATATAACAAAATTGATCTACGTTCGAACGATTGACAAATATTCTGATTAATCTCTTTCTTTTTTTTCAAAGTCCACCACCATCCAAATATTAAACTCAATGAATATCTATGAATTTGTTTTCGTTTTTATAACTTACAACACCGTGATAAAAAAAGAGAAAAAAAATATATATTTATATATGTGTGTGTGTGTTTGCATAGATATCGATTCCATCAAAAGTAAAAAAATTAAAAAAAAAAAAATAATAAAAAAATAAAAAGAATGAAGAATATAAAATTCGAATATTAATATAAGTAATATTGTTAACACTTATTGGATCGGGAAATCTTTTTTTTTCTC
>OU427003.1:7461134-7486134 GCA_911387935.1 Dolichovespula saxonica | reverse complement strand
CATTACAAATAACACTTCATCATTTATACAATTTATTTGATATACCGAACGTTATTAAATAAATTTGCTGCCTAGTCCGGCTTTGTCGCTTTGATCGCAATCACTTAGGGCAGAATAAAAAATGTAATAATGCAGTTTTATAATTTACGTGGGATAGAGAAAAAGATCGGAAAGGACGACGACGATGACGACAACGACGACAAAAAAAAAAGAAAAGAAGATGAAGATGAAGAAGAAGAAAAAAAAAGAGAAAAGATGAAAGGGAGAAGAGAAGACGAGCGTTTTAAAAGAATGAAGGTGCGATCTCGATATTCCTTTTCTTTTCTTTTTATTTCATTTCAGGCCATATTATTTTATTTTATTTCATTCTTCTTTGCTTTTCATTTATTTCTAATTTTTTTCTTTCTTTCTTTCTTTCTTTTTTTTCTATTTTGTAATCCGTTGACGATCGAACAGCGTAGACTTTTTCATTTCAAGTATTTTTTCTCTTTTGTTTTGTTTTTTTTTTTTCATCGCGCTACCTAATTCCTTGAAGAAGATTAAAAGAAAAAAAAAAAAAAAGAAAAAGAGCGGTAGCAAACGAATTACCCGAAACACTCGCGTTACATCGCATAAAAGTGCATTGAGCGCATTAAATAAGTGCATTTACGTGCAATATAATATCGCAAAATGTAATTAATTGTTTCGCATTAGTATATTAAAATTAGATACAATACGCATAAGTAATGTCATATTACCTCCATATATTGTATAATAATTTCGTTCGGGTATTCGATTAAAAAAAAAAAAAAAAGAAGAAAAAAAAGAGAGAAAAGAAAAAAAAGAAAAGAAAAACAAAACAAACAAATAAAAAAAAGAACAGAAAAGAAAAAGATATTAAAATTCTTTCTACGTGATCTCTTTTTACATCCTTTTAAAAACTCTTATATACACAAATATATATCTTTCTCTCTCTCCCTTTTTCTTTCTTTTTTTTTCTCTCTCTCTCTCTCTCTTTCTCTGTCTTCTCGTTACCTACATTTTATAGCCCACAAGGTTTATGCTCGAAGAAAAAGAAAAAAAGAACACGCACACGTATTAACCGTATCACCTCAAATGGGTACAATTTTTCATTCCCTTTCTCTTCTTCCATCCTTTATTTGTTCATTTATTTATTTATTTATTTATTTACTCATTGATTCATTCATCCATCCATCCATCCATCCTGTCCTCTTTATCATATCTTTCGTAAAAATCGATCTCGAATAAAATAAAAGAGACCTCGTTGTTTTCTTATCTCGTCCTAACCCTTCGCCCTCGGTCACCCCCTCTCCTCACCCCTTATTCCTTTAAACTCACCCCTCCCTGACCACATTTAAAATCCTTACGTAAATATCGATTATTCGTCCGCTAACATTTCGCTCGAAGTTTCGTTTTCGTATATTTATTATTATTATAAGAGAAGAAGAAAGGAAAAAAAAATAAATATAAATATAAATATAAATATAAATATGAATAAATAAATAAAAAGGAATTTCATTCATCAACGCTTCGTCTTCTTCCGTTTCTTCTTTTTATTTTCCTTATCTCTGTCGCCCCCACCGAACATTTCCGTGTAGACGTACAAAAATGAGGCACACATCACGTGGTAAAACAGGAAATATATGAACAATGCGCGTGAGACATAAAAAACGCTAAGGTAGAAAATTATGTAGAATATTAGTCTCATCGGGAAGAATTGATTTGTCTTTCGGTGTGCGATAAATGAAAAAAAAAAAAAAAGAAAAAGAAAAAATAAAGAAAGAGAAAAAAATTTTAATTCGAGCCCGAATATCGTTTCTAATCGTTGAAGAAATTGATTCTTTATATATTTATATATATATATGTATATATATATATATATATATATATATATATATATAAAAATATAAAAATATAAAATTTTCTTTTTTATTTTTATTTAATGTCGCGTGAATTCTTTCTTTCTCTGTCGTTTGCCTTTCCCCCTTTTCTTCCTTATTCGATATTTTCTTTTGCAAAACGAAAGAACGATATTTACATTGACAATGCAATGTTCAAGGCAATAAAAACAATACCCCGTCTACGAGAGGATAAACAAAGAAGGTCCTTCGAGAAAATATGTCGGTCGTCTGAAAAAAAAGTGAAATTATAATTACTTTCAATGAGTATCTTTCGAATCGTTGCAAAAATTACTTTCATTTATTATAATTATTATTATTATTATTATTATTGTTGTTCTTGTTATTATTTCAATGATATAATTTGTGTCCGTCCAATAATTTTTCTTTAATAACTAAAGATAATAAAATCATTTAATTACGTTGCTCTCTCTCTCTATCTCTCTCTCTCTCTTTTTCCTTCATATTACTTCGTAATGTGAACAAAAATAATATTAATACACTGATAATGAAATTTCATTCGCGATAGTTACGGTGTGATATTTTCGCGATAACTTCTAATAGTTAATCCAGATAACACGATATAATACTTAATTTTATAACGTTCCAAGTATAAACCGAGTAATACGCAGGTAGATATTATACACGATGAAAATCATAACTAACTTTGCCATCTCCGATACAGTGTACCTATACATATACATATATATACATATATACATACATATACATACATACATAGATATATATATATATATATATATACATATATATATATAGGTGTAAATAATGTAGCTTATATCTCATCCATTGTAGAGAAAAGTCTTATGGTGATGTAAAAAATGAAGAAAGATAAGAAAGAAATTGCTTTAAAAAATTCTTCATCAAATTACTCTTCCAATTCTTTCATCATCATCGTCATCATCATCGTCATTATCATCATCATAATCATAATCATCGACATTATCGTCGTCGGTGATGGTCCCATCGAAACGAAAACACCATCAGCTCGGTTGGAATATTTCGATAGAAAAATATATAACAAATGTACGTATGTACATAGGAACAGTAATGGCGGTTCCCAGTGGTCTCTTTGATCGAGAAACGATATAGACGATGCGCAATCGTTGCGGTGTGCAACAGCTGTCGGTTATATAGAACACGTTAAGTTGTTGCTTCAAAAAAAAAAAAAAGAAAGAGAAAAAAAAATGTGAAACGAAATTTCATTACCAAAACACGTACACGTATACATTTTTCAACCACGTTAAGTTATAACAATTTGTTACCAAATCGACCAAATATTTAAAGATCCATATAAATACATTTTAAACGATATAATGGCGGACGTTCGATAATCATTATTAATTACGATAATCCTATCGAAATAACTAATTCCTAACGGTGCCGTAATACAAAACGCTTTAAGAGCTATACAATACGTTCTATTTAGTTATGGCGTTGCACGCGGTTTATGCCGATGCAAAAGTTATTCGACTATTATCTTCGAGAATACGCGTACGCGTATGGTGCACGTACGTATTATCCGTGTTACATCGAATGACGACGAACTCGATGAATTATCGACGATAAAACGCGGACGAGACGCTTTAGTACTTACTTAGGGTATTTAGTTGTCGGTCGAACTAATACCGGGTGGTACGGTATTACAAAACGCTTTGAGAGCTTTATAATACGTTCTATTTAGCTATGGTGTTGCACGGTTCATGCCGATGCAGGAAAATTCGACGTTCGTTGGGTAAACGTTACGTATATGAGCCGTTAAATCCGTTCTAAACGTTAAATCCAACGACGTCAGAGAGAGAGAGAGAGAGAGAGAGAGAGAGAGAGAGAGAGAGAGAGAGAGAGAGAGAGAGAGAGAGAGAACACCTTTCGTTAATTCAGTCGTTTAATTTAGTCACCGTTGATCGACGAGGAACGTAAACAGACGATTGGGGAACGAATAGAGTACAAATAAGAATAGAGAGAGAGAGAGAGAGAGAGAGAGAGAGAGAGAGAGAGAGAGAGAGATTCATTGTTTAAGGTCAAACAAAATTTTCAACGTACCGATCTAACCGATACATATCGAACAAAGTTTCATGGGAATAATATTCCCAGGTCAGACCCTCGAATACGTATTCTATCGATAACGTTAGATCCATAACCCGTGTCAAAGGTGACGAGCTCGCGACGTTCTCGAAAAGAGAATCGAACGATTATTTGCCCGTAATTATTTACGAGAGGTTGCCTCGTATCGATTCGAAGCTCGAGAAAAAGATAAAAAAATAAGAAAAAGAAGAGAAGACGGATCAGCGTGGGGGGTGGGGGGTGGGGGGTGGGGACTTATTCTCGTAAATTCTTAAATGCACGAAAGAACGTCGTCGTGAATTCTTACGTAAAATATCGAGGAAAAAATTAATAATAAAAAAAAAATAATAATAATGATGATGAAACCACAATAGAAATCTCTAGAAAATTTCATTGATAGAGACGTTTAGAACTTTTCACTTGTTAGTTAAACGAGCTCGTTCAGCTTGCAAATCGAGTTACGTGTAACGTTTCGATGAATAGGAGGATCGTCTGAAAACGACAGTACATCTTCGTTCTATCTAATAAAATAAATCAAGAACAGACTAATCCACGTCTCAACCGATTTCGCGATAACACCAATAAATCTAATTGATTTTCTTTATTAATTCGACGATAATTCAATTCCTGTTGCACAACTCATTAATACAATATATATATTTATATATGTCTTCGCAAGACAGAGAACACTTTCAGTCTCTAAAGGTGTATTCTTGTCTTATTAATTACTTTTAATGCAGTGTCTCTCATATTAGCTCGAAATAAATACATCGATCCTTTCGCAATTGATAATCTTTTCCTTTGGTAATCGATTGTTTCGAATTTTATTTTCTTCTTACTTTTTTTTTTCTTTTTTTCTTTGAATAAAATATAATTCAGTCGTTGGGTCGCAAGAGATGCGATAAAAAAAAAAAAAAAAAGAAAAAAATCGATCGATCGAATCGATAAAGATATCTTATGATTCGTAATTAGGATCGGTATAATTTTGTAAGGGTTCTTTTTACAAAAGAGAGGAAAAAAAAACAAAAAAGAAAAATAATACAAAAATGAAAGGAAATGGAAAATCGTCGAAGCGAAATGAATCACGAAGATTGAGATGCACTGTCCTAACGAATCCGTGGACTATCTCGATATCCATCTTTGTATCCATCATAAAGAAGACATTTTAAAATAATAATGATAACGATGATGACGATGATGATGATGATGATGGTAATAATAATTATTATTATTATTACTGCAATTATAATAGTAATAATAGTAATAATAATAATAATAATAATAATAATAATAATAATAATAATAATCCTATCTCTTTGATCGATTTTCTCTTGAAGCGACGTTAAGGCTAACGATAATAACTAAGAGAAAGCCTGAGGACAATGTATTTCAGAATATAGTGGTTCCCATGTGCACCCTTTCAACGTCGTTCTCGTTAACGTAACCAAAGGATTTACGAAGAATTTTCTGATAGTTAATGCTTTCTTCATATCATACAAAATGTCATTGTTACGTACAACAAACACAAACACACCTACACACGCAAAATACATTTACATACATTCATACATACATACGCTTCCATTACCTCCAACGTAATTGTCGTTCTAATAATAATGAAACAATGATCGTGTATGTATATCCAAAATATTATAAAGTAAAATTTTCCATTTGTAACAATATGAATATAAATGAAAATTCATCTTCCTATTCTTTTTTTTTTTTTTTTATATATACTCGGATATATGAAGGAAGAAACGTTAATTTTTAATAATCATCGATACGTCATCCCTTAATATTATATCTATAAATGGCAAATTTCTATCGTCGAAATATCCACGTACGCTCCTTTCCGTAATAGCAATCGATTATTAATAATTTTGTTAATAATCGTTGTATATATATAAATGTTTCAATTAAATTTATTTTATATGAACGTTTTCATTACGACACGCGTGTTCCTTTTTCTATGATCAACAACGATCAATTATTATTCAATTGTAGTCATTTTTATCGGAGATTTATAAAAAAAAAAAAAAAAAAGAAGAAAAGAAAACAAGCGACCTAATTCATGTATTTATAAATTTCATTTTAAAATTTTCGACGAAAATATAATTTCTCGTTATCGACAAAATTCCTTTTTGCGTATCCAAACGAATATTAGATATATTACGTTACATTATAATGTGAAATCTATTCTACCACTCGTATTAAATATAACCGAACTACAACCGAACGTACACGCATTGAAATTAATTTCCAACGAACGATACGAGCCATTACAAATTAATTTTCTTCTTCTTTTGTTCTTTTTCACGAATAAATGAAATAACCTTTTTGAAGAGGTGGAAAAGAAGAAATGTAAAAAAAAAAAAGAATTCGGAAATACGTATACAACCTTGCGTAATGCAAAATACTGGTTAGATCGAGTCCATTATTTTCACGATTAGTCGAACTGAGAGAAGAAAAAAAAAATAGAAAGAAAAGAAACCATTCGAAGAGAAAAAAATTAATCCGAAAAAATTGTTACGCCGTCCTTCCACCCTCCTCCTCCTCCTCCTCCTCCTCCTTAGCCTTCTACTCTCAAATAAAAAAAAAAAAAACCTTTTATTCGTCAGGAATAAATTCAACGATTTGCAAACGTTTACAAGCCATTGCGTAACTATTACTCCCTTTACCTATCGACGTAATAATAAAGGTATATAACGCGGGTGTACGGCGTAGTCGTAAAGAAGAGGATAACCTGAGCGTTTTTATTTTATCAAAAAATGTCAGACCATCTATTTATCCAACGGTCGGATAAGCTTTTGATAGCTTGTCTCCGAGTTTATCGGTTCTGTTAGAAACAGCTGCTGCTGCTGCTGCTGCTGCTCCTTCTTCGGTTTTCTTCTTCGGTTAAAAAAAAAAAAAAAAAAAAAAGGAAAAGTAAATAAATAAATAAATGAAAACAAAATGAAAGAGGAACAACAAAAGAGGGGAAAATAAGAGTAAGAAAAAGATCCGAGCGAGAGAAGAAAGAAAGATAGAGAGAGATAGAGAGAACAAATGAACGAACGAACGAAAAAGAAAAAGATGGAAAGAAGGAAAAAGAAGGAAAAAGAAGAAGAAGAAGAGGAGGAAGGAGAAGAGAACAAAAAATATGATGGAATGTAAGAGAAAATGACGGGAGAAGAATGGATGGATGGAAGGTTATAGGAACAAGAGTGATTTCGAAGGGATGAACAAAGTGAGAGAATGATATATTTATATATATATATATATATATATATATATATATATATATATATAAATATATATATGTATGTATATATAAAGAGAAATATTGTTGTATATTGTGTATGTATATAAGAGAAATATATATATATATATATATATATATATATATATATATATATTTGTATATAAAGAGAAATATTGTTGTATATTGTGTATGTATATAAGAGAAATATATATATATATATATATATATATATATGTATATAAAGAGAAATGAAGATAGTTGATAGAAGGTCGAGTGTAGACAAGAAGGGATGATATTGGTAGATGGAAGGGATGTATCGTGGAAGGCGATCGTATTTACACAATGCCAGTCAATTATGCGTAGAATGTTGTTTCATGTATATCTACATATATACATATATATATATATATATATATATATATATATATGTACATATACATATCTCAACGTGAAGCTCTAGTATTCGATATCGGTGGTCAATTTCAAGCAGCCATACAAACCCTCGCTCCACCCCACCCAACCCCTACCCCCTTCACCCCCTTACCACCGTATCGTTAGTACGTAGCATGCGTGTTAAACGCGAAATGAACGCGCGCGTGTAGAAATCCAAACGAGCTATAATAACTAAAGCCCCCGTCTATTTACACGCTTCGAGTTCCGATCTGTCCGAGGGGAGGGGGTTGGGATTGGCAGAGGGATGAGGGAGGCGTAGGGATCGATTTTCTCGAAGGGTTTTTTTAGTCGAAATGCGATCAGATCATTCGGAAGGATTTGTTGATCCTCGGTCGAACTAAATCCAATCATTTCTTATTTTACTCATATTTCTCGGGACGATCTTTCTTTTTTTCTTTCTTCCTTTTCGTTTTAATTTATTTAATTTTATTTTTCGTTTCAACGACTCGATCGAACGAATTGACGAACGTTGGCGCGACGAGTGAAGCTAATCGAAGTAATTATTAAGCCGCTTGTTTGCACGTTCCTCGTTTCTTATCTTTTTTATATATTTTTTTTTTGTTCTTTACTAGTATTTTCTTTTTTTTTTTTGTTATTCTCATTTTGTTCTTCTTTTCTTTTTTCTTTCTCTCCTTCTTAACGACAATGCTCTTAACCTTTTAGCTTGAGGAAATTAAAATGAAAAAGTGTTTCGGAGAGAGAATAAAGACAGAGACACACACAGCAGAAAGAGAGAGAGAGAGAGAGAGAGAGAGAGAGAGAGAAGGAGTACGTGTGTGTGTGTGTGTGTGTGTGGGTGGGTGGGTGTGTAAAACGTAAGAAGAGGCGTCCATTGTCCGTTTTAAGGAGTATTATGGCGAAAGGAAAATGGTAGGGAGAAGGAACACGGTCTATCTACGTTATACGTACTTATCGTTATTTTACAACTATAACATAAATGTTATGTATGTAAGTAAAATCCCGTATATAGTAACTCGTACGAGAAATTTATAGGTGGGATCGTTGGACACTGATTGTGAGTTATACCTGTGATAAGTAATTTTTTATAGAGTACATTCTCTCTCTCTCTCTTTCTCTCATTTTCTACTCCGTTTAAATTTTCTTCTTGTCACTTCGATTCCGTTCTACGATTAAATGTATCATTTGTATGTGTGCGTGCGCATGTGCGTATGTACGTGAGTGTGAGTCCGTTTGTGTGGGTGTGGACGTGGGCGTTAATAACGTGTGTATATTGTGAAAATGTGACAATTTAATGATGTGGTCAGTAACTTTTTATAACAAGGATTTTTTCTCTCTCTCTCTCTCTCTCTCTCTCTCTCTCTATCTATCTATCTCTCTATCTCTCTCTCTTTATCTCTTTTTCTACGGTACCGTTGAATCTCCTTGTTATCTCTTCGATCCCATTTCACAGTTAAATGTGTATTAGTATAATCATCGAGTTTAGGGAGTTTAGTAATATTTCGAATATTGCTAATACGTGACGGTCCAATGATGTTGGACGAGTGAGTTGGGTTGTGAGAGAAAAAAGAGGAGGAGGATGAGGAGGAGGTGGGGGAGGGGGGTGGAGGGGTTTGTCCTACTTTCACGTTATTATTCACGTATGAATAATAAAAATGTAATACGTTCAAATATGAGAATGCTACTTTGTACGTATAAAAGAAATATTAAATATTCATTACGTTGTACGTCTTACCTTTGGGAAGGTACACGAAAGACTGGTTACGAATTTGTCCTTATAGGTCGTTCGTGAAGAGGTATACATTTTTCTGTTTATTTATTCCTAATGGTAGACTATCTCTCTCTCTCTCTCTCTCTCTCTCTGTTTATTCTTTGTTCCGTATTATTTCTCCGAATACATTTTATACAGCGTATAACATCGGTACTTTCCGAGCAATGTTTACACACGATATTTATAACTGACACACGACAAATACAATGGCGCCCGTCTATGTACGTATCTAAAAGTGAACAACGAATCGATTATGCCATATTTATTCCGCGATCGTTAGCTTGACAATGAGATAATCGTAGGTACGATTTTTTAAACGATAAAACGCATGCACGTACGCACGAGCCACCCCCCCACCTCCACCCCCCACTCCCACACGCACATAGAATTATCGTGAAACGATGAACAATTATCCGTGAGAACTTTCGAGCTTCGAAAAGTTTTGTTTTTTTTTCTCTTCTTTCTTTCTTTTTTGTTTTTTTTTTTTTTTTTTTTTTTATTTACTTTTTTCTTTTCAATCTATACATTAAATAATCCTTAAAGCGACGACACGTTCTGTTTTTTCTTTTTTCTTTTTTTATACCACGTAGTTGTGCCCATGGGGGTTTTTAGGACACCGCGGAACAATTTTGAGCTCAGTTGGAAAAACAATTTGCGCAATGCGTCATTCGTGATTTTTTTTTATTTCTTTTCTTTTTTTTTTTTTTTTTTTAATTCAACGACGGAGTTCGAAGCGCGTCTTCGAACCTATCGATTATCGGTTCCCGAATTCTTCGAAGAACGTACGGTGTCTCTTTGATGCGAATAATCATTCATTTCTTTATAAATGACATTTCAACAAATTGAAATTATTTCGAAGTGCGCGCAATTTGAAATTATTTCGAGTCGAGAACAACTTGAGAAATTATTTCGAGTCTCGTACGACTAGAAACGTTTTTCTCGAGTCGAGCACAACTTGAAAAATTATTTCGAGTTGCGGACAGATTCGAAATTATTTCGAGTTGAGCACAGATTTGAAATTATTTCGAGCCGGGCGCAACCGGTGTTTAAACGTGAGGATCGATAGGGCAAAGAAGAAGAAGAAGAAGAAGAAAAAAAAGAAAAGAAAAAAAATTAACTACGAAATTTTCAAAAATGGCCCACGTATTGTAAAATAAGACAAATGAAATGGGGGACTCAAGAAGTTAGAAAAAGAATGTCCCATACTAATCGGCATTAATCTATCACAATGCATATATGTACGTACACGTATATATGCGTATCTACCTATGTACCCGTGTACCTATGTACGTGAACGTAAGATTAATAGTATAAATCGTTTAAATCAATTCGATCGTACGGTGATTCCATTGGGATTGTGAACGATCACATCCCTTTTATAACGATTTTACCCATACATTATTTTAACCATCCTATTATTCCCATATATTCTTTCACGGATGTATTTTAGCTCGAATCGAAGTCGGAGAAGTTGGCGGACGCGTTTGTAGAAAATTTGGATTAAATTTTTTTTTTTTTTTTTTTTTTTTTTTATGTCCTAAGAACGCATCGATATAAAAACAAGAAAGGAGGAACATTGTGCGTTCATAGATCACCATTTATTCGAGATGAAGTTACGTTTAATCAAGAAAGTATAGCAAGTTATATGTTCATTTAAGTAATCGACGTTTCGATTTTCTCGAAAAAAGTAACAATGAATATAAGTCTGATTCGAATTTTCTCTCGTTACTTCTTGTTCTTATTTTCTTCTCTTCTTTTTTTTTTTTTGTTTGTCTTTTCTTTTCTTTTCTTTTCTTTTCATTTCCCGAGAGAGACAAAGAGAGAGAGAGAGAGAGAGAGAGAGAGAGAGAGAGAGAAATCTCTTTCCCAAGTATTTTCTATGAAATAAAAGGGAAGAATTTTATCAAGAAAAAGGACGGCAAAGAGAAAAGGAGGAAAACAAAAAATATAATATTAGGGGAATATATCGAAAAAAAGAAAGAAAGAAAGGGAAGAAAGAAAGAAATATTGTTCGTGGTTGAACGTTGGATATTAAAAGTTGAAAATTAAACCCACGTAACTACGAGATCGTTTTGAAGATCGTTCTAATTTATTTTTTTTTTCGTTTATTTCTTTTTTTTTTCTTTTTTTTTTCTTATAGCTTTAAATCCATACCCGTAAAAAATGGACGATCTCGATCGAAGGATGATATTTATAATTCGTTCAAACGCGTTGCCTAACGCACACGTGTATGCATACGTGCGTACATTTTTAATTAATTTCGTAAAAAAGAAAGAAGAAAGAAGAAAAAACGAGGAAATAAATAATATACATTTCCTTTCCCCCCCTCCCCTCCCCACTTTTATTTTTCCGTTTTAATATCTGGTCAATATAGTTCGTGGGATATACGTGTGTGTGTGTGTGTGTGCGTGTGCGTGTATGTATGTATATTTTTTAAAACAATAAAATCGTAAGCCTCAAAAAAAGAAAAAGAACAATTAATAATTTTACCAATTGTCTCGCTACGATTAAGTTTCACGATCGAATAAAAAAAAAAAAAAAAAAAGGAAAAAGAAAAAACCAAAAGATTTTCCGTACGTGTTCCATATTCTCTCTTTTTTTATTTCTTTTTTTTTTTTTAATACGTAAAAAAAATTTCCACTATTTCCGATATTTACAATATTTCCCCTTTTTACCGCCGTTTCGCGGTTTAACCAACGATATCCTATTTTTTTTTCTTTTTTTTTTTTTTTTAATCCTCAATTACGTGAAATACGAGAAACCCGTTGAACGGTGAATTCGCATAAGTTGTTAGAGAGCGATACGCAGAAGGCCGAGGGTGTAACCTCGAGAAAATTTGAATTTCACTCGTTTCGACTGTGAATCTCCTTTTTTTTTTCTTTCCTATTTTATTTATTTATTTTTTTTCTTTTTTAAGTTAGAATGGAAAATCATTCGAACCTTCCCGTTTTGAAAATGTATTCGTCGATTTTCATACAAATATCTTCTCCCTCTCTCTCTCTCTCTATCTCTCTCTCTCTATCTCTTTCTCACTGTCCGTTTTATTTAAAAAAAAAAAAAAAAAAAATTCACGATACGCGTTTCGAAAGGTCTTGAGAATTTTCTTTTTCGTACATCGCCGTCTTATTTTGCAAATTCGAAAGAGAAACGAGACGAGACGAGACGAGAGGAGAGTAAAAGCATGTCGTGAGATCCATTTTCGCGAATGCACTCGTTTCTATCTTTCTCTTTCTCTCTATCAGTGATTTCATCCTCTCTCTCTCTCTCTCTCTCTTTCTTTCTGTCAGTGATTTTATCTCTTCTCTCTCTCTCTCTCTCTCTCTCTCTCTCTCTCTCTCTCTCTCTGTCACTCTTTTCCTCTTCTCTCCAATGGCTCGTTTCGAAAACGAAAGGTCTCGTGGGTTGGTGGTGAGAGGAGGGATGGGATTTGGGGGGTGGGGTGGGGTGGGGGTAGGGGGGTTCGTGCTTTTACGCGTCGGATTATTGAAATTTTTCAAGAGTATTGAAAATTCCAACCAATCAGGAACGCCAAGAATGCGATTATTGATGTAACGCCTGTTGAGTTATTGGTAAGTATTCGAGGAATAGAGTCTCATAGCTACGACGAACGATAGAGAGAAATTTTTTTTAAATAAGAGAGAAACACAATCGAAAAACACCGCCCCCTTCCCAACCCCCCCCCCCCTCCACGCCCCGACGATAACAAATTTCACGAGCGGAAAAGAACAAAAAAAAAAAAAAGAAGAAAAGAAAGAAAGGAAAGAAAACGTAATGAAACAAAAAAATAAAAAAATAAAAAAAAAGAAGAAAAAACTCGACGTTCGTAAAAGAAATGGCCAATGATTTTGAGATCCTTCCAAGAGTCTGTTGAATTATTCCTAAATTTTCTACGAGCAAGGGCCGTCGTCGTCTTTCTTGGCAAAAGTGAGGATAAAAAATAAATGCGAATGAAGAGGAAAGAAAAACAAAAAAAAAAAAAGAAAAAAGAAAAAAATGACGAAAAATAGAAAAAACGGAAAAGAACGAGAGTAAAAAAGAGGAAAACGGAATATTACAAAATACGTGTTCTCGAATATAATGAAAATGAAAAAAGGAACAAATAGTACGAGCCCGTGGTGAAGGGAATAAAGGAAGGACGAACAAAAAAATAGATAAATAAATGAATGAATAAATGAATGAATAAATAAATAAATAAAGAATGAAATGAATATGAGAAAAGGTTTGCTTGGTAAAATTACTGGGCCCAGAGGGTTTACAAGTAATCGTTCAAAAGGATAACCGTCTTGAAGGTTGGAGATGCGCGGCGCAATGCAGAAACAAATACGAGACAGAGAATGTCTACGAAGAAAAATATGGATACGTAAATGACGAAGAGATTAAAGATCGACTTTATAAGATACAAGGAAAATAGTGCGATACGCGAAATGACATATTCCATCTCGCGATTCATGTTTCTTGACGATTGAAATTACGAGGAAAGAAAACGGAAGATAAAAGAGACGAAAAGAAGGAAAGAAAAAGAAAGAGAAAGAGAGAGAGGAGTGAAGAATGAAATGCAAGATTCGATGTAAGACGTAAATTATTTTCGTATATACGAAGAACGAATCGTCCGAGCTGAATTATCGATCGATATACTACGGTACTGGTTGTAAAAAGAAAAGAAAAGGAAAAAAAAAAAAAAGAGAAAGATAAAAAAGAGATAAAGGCAAAAGAGGGAGGTAAGAAAGGTTAGAGAAGAATTAGGATAGTCGAGACGTATAACGGGAAACCGTGCTCGTACTCGTGTCGATGGTCCACCTTGAACAACGATAAATACAGATCGGAGTCATCGATGAATGAAACAGTAAATCCTATGGCGATAAAAGTGGAGTAACGTTTACTATGGGAAGAGACATTAAAATTTATCCCTTTTACCGATCCACTTACGTATTACTCTCTTTGTCGTGGGTTGCAGCCCTTTCCTCGCTGTTTATATATACATATATATATGTATATATATATATGTGTGTATGTATATGTATGTATATATCTATGTACGTACACGTGGATACATACACTCCTGTTTCCTAATTCGTCATGTCGAGCTTTGGCCGTGTGCAACGAGTTTCAAAGGTCCCCGTGTTTAAATTTTACCCACTGCATCTTCTCCACTCGTTTCTCGTGCATTCATGCGTGCCTGGATATTAATCTGTAAACACGAGTTCGACAATTTAGAGACTTACGATTTTACTTTATATATTAGACTTAGATATGTATATATACACGTATGCATATGCGTATATATATATACATATATATTTTATATATAGTATTTGTATTATGTTCCGACTTTACGTTCATATAATATACGTATTTTTTTCAAAAATTATTTTCTTATATATATATATATATATATATATATATATATATCTTAATATTTATTTAAATAATGATTAGTTGTCTAAAACGTGACACTGAAAAAATATATATACAAATATATATCTTAAAATAAAAAAAAAAAGGAATAAAAAATATTTTCTATTTCAGTGTCACGTTATAGACAACTAATCATTATTTAAATAAATAATAAGAAAGATTTTCTCTAGTATAAGTCTGATCATTTTATTTGACCTATCTATATGCAACTATACATACATACATACATATATATATATATATATATATGTACACACACACACACACACACACACACAGAGAGAGAGAGATATACTTAAAAAAAGGTTCTCTTTCATTCGGCTCGATACTAAAAGAAAGAAAAAGAAAGAACCAAAAAGAAAAAAAGAGAAAAAAGAAGTCCTCGCACCTGACCGAGGATTAATATTTTCTTTTGATGAAATAATAGATAGGAAATCGGAAAAGATGTGATCTTGATAAATCTAAAAGGCCAGACCGAGTCAGGAGTATCGATCAGAGATAATATCTCGCTTCTATCATCGTCCTAAAGGAATATCTCGGGAGAGAGATCATCGGTCTTGCTACGAGAAAGATCGGGAAACACCTACCTACCTACCTACCTACCTACCTACCTACCTACCTACCTACCTACCTATCTACCGTATCGTAAACAGTAATATTACCTCCTTATCTCAGCACAGCCACTCACGCGGAGTCCTATCTCAATCTTGCTTACCTCGTTTTCTTGAATAGCAACGAAAGTGTCGCCTCCAAATGACGTGACTTTTTCTTTTTCTTTTATCGCGTTTATTGAATTTTTTTTCTTCCCCCACCTTCCGTTTGTTTCCTCGTTCCTTTCTGTTCTCTGTTTGTTGTTTTTCTTTTTTTTTTATGAAATAAAAAAAAAAGGAAAAGGAAAATAAAAACCAACTCGGCACCGTAAGGAAATTTTGCTCGATTCCATATCTTCGTGCGAATACTTTCTTTCGCTTTGGCATTTCGCTTGAATTTCGTTTCATTTATAAAACAAGCTATCACAACAACAACAACAACAACGGCAACGACAACAAAAATTCGTCTGAACGATAACGTCGAGATGATCGAATTGAAAATATTTTCCTTTTTACAATCGACACTCAACAATATTAATTGTTTATTGACAAGGGACAGGTGATACGACTCTTGTTCTTTAATCTTTATTTTAACTTCAGCATCGACTAACGTTCTTTCTCAAACCCATATGAACAATTCATCTTTAAAAAATGAGATTCAATGGTTTTTCGTTGATACGACAATTATATTGTGATATAATTTATATATCATATGAATTATAATATCATATATATGTATATATATAATATTATATATTATACGAATAATACAATTACAAATAATATTAACGTGAAAAATTTTCTAAGCCAATTTGGTTGATAAAAATTTTGTTATATCGGATAAAACACGTACTACCTACAATACACGTACGTTGCGAATGAGAAACGTTCTTATTGAAACGAAAAAAAAGAAAAAAAAAAAAAGAAAAAGAAAGAAATAAAGAACGTATTTGCAACCAGCTAACAAAAATAAACCGTCGAGAAAGCGCGAAACAATTTTATCCTCTAGCAATAACTATCAACAGGGTTTGACTAAAGATTGACACAACATAAACCTTCGAATAAGTTTTAATTAAAAAATTACATATATTATTTATCGCTCGTCGTCGAGCGCACTTCTTAAAGAGAGAAGGAAAGAACGGAAATAAATTAAAATAAGAAGATAACAAAAGTAAGGAAAGAGAAAAATATAAATACGAACGAAAAATAAGAGAAATATGAAATAGATCGAAACGATACCTCATAGAGAGTACACCCGCTTTGTTATTAGCCTGTCAACTCCCTTAAAAATAAATCTACACTCGGGGAAGGATGGGAATGATTCTAGTGATATATAAAAAAAAAAAAAAAAAAATTAAAAAAGTAGAAGATACAAACAAATAAAAAAAAAAAGAATGAGACGAAGAAGAAAGAGAAAGAAAGAGAGAGAGACGAGGAAGAGAATGAATGAATTGAAGGAGAGTAAGAGAGAGAGAGAGAGAGAGAGAGAAGAAAGGAGTAAGAGGATAAAAATAGAAAAAGAAAATAGAAAAAGAAAAGAAACATCCCATTTAAGATCTTAGTACTGTGAGTAGTTTTTTATGACAGAGAGAGATAGAGATAGTGAGATAGATAGATGGATAGATAGAGAAAGAGAGAGAGAGGGAAAGAGAAAGAGAAAGAGAAAGAGAAAGAGAAAGAGAGAGAGAGAGAGAGAGTAAGGCGGTGCGTAAATTTCTGTGGATGAGAAGAAGCGCGCGTTGTGGGGTACCTGGAGAGAGCACGCTTGCGCCGCGAGTTTAAAGAGAGAGAGAGAGAGAGAGGGAGAGAGAGAGTGAAAGAGAGGGAGAGAGAGAGTGAAAGAGAGGGTAGGAGAGAGAGAGAGAGGGTGCGAGGCCTGGTACGGCCGGGTCGAGGCGATGGGACGCCAACGGCCGTCAGAACGGCGTCGCGACGCGAGCCTTTTGCGTCCGTCGGCCTCTGTACTAGTGCCAGCCTACATATACATATATATATATATATATATATACATATATACATATATATATATATGTATATATATATATAGAAAGAGAGAGAGAGAAAGAAAGAAAGAAAGAAAGTATAGAACAAACGAATTAAATAAATAATTAAACGATTAAATAATTAAATAAATAAATAGATAAATTCAGAAATAAGTAAATAAATAAATAATTAAAAAAAAAATATATATATATATATGTGTGTATATGTGTGTATATGTATATATATATATATATATATATAAAAGTATAAAAAATGGAAAGATAAAAACGATATTAGAAAAAAAAAAGGAAGGACGGAGAGACATTGAAGGAAAGAAAGAGAGAGAGAGAGAGAGAGAGAGAGAGAGAGAGAAAGGGGAAAAAAATTGAACAAACAGAAAGAAGAATATATATATATATATATATACATATACATATATATATATGTATATATGTATTTAGAGAGAGAAAGAGGGTAAGAGAAAGACAGAGAGAGAGAGAGAGAGAGAGAGACGGAGAGAGAAAAAGAGTCAGAGAGTGAGAGTGAGCGTGATAGAAAGAGAGAGAAAGATTGAGAGGGAGAGGGAGTGAGGGAGGATAATAAAAAAAGAAAGAGAATAATATCGCGATCGCGTAAACGAATCTATCTTTCTTTCTCTATTCTCTAGAATATAATCGTCGTATTGTGATTTCGCCTGTGAAAATTCGCCGGAGCAGGTTAAAGTTCATTCGTTCCTACGTCAACTCAGTCGCGTCACATTTGGGATCGTCGATTTTCGAGTGGTTCTCGGTTTCTCCCGTTTCTCTAAAACCAAGTGTGTGTGCGCGTGTGTTATCACCGAGAGTTCCCTTTCGCGATCATTTAACGAGTACAATTAAGCGCAAGACGGAAGAAGAAGTGTACGAAGAGAGGTAAAAGTGGGAAGAATAAGAATAAGTGGAAGGATAAGTGAAAGTGGTGAAGGAGGATGAAGTAGAACGAGCCGAAGGAAGGAAGGAAGGAAGGAATAGAGAGAGAGAGAGAGAGAGAGAGAGAGAGAGAAAGGGACGGGTTCGTGTGGAAAAAGGGAAAAGGAAAGAAAACATTGAAAACGAAGAAAAAAGGGAACTCGAAAGGAAGGGAAACGGGAAGCAAAAAATAAAAAATAAAAAAGGTTTTTGACGGACTTCGTTGGAATCATTAAAAGTAGATTCGATTTTTGTGCGGTGATCTCGTCAGTGAGGAAGTGAGACAGATAGAGATAGATAGATAGAGATAGAGAGAGAGAGAGAGAGAGAGAGAGAAGGAGAGAGAAGGAGAGTGTGTGTGTGTAAGCGGGAAAGAGCCGACTCAGACGACGTAACAGGTACGTGAAAACAACCCTACTACCACTGCTTCTACTACTACTACCACTACTATTACTACTACTATTAATACTATTACTACTATTACTTCTTTCTACTACCATTACCACCATCACCACCACCAACAACAACCATGCTATTAGATATTTTTTTTACACTCCTTTTTGTTGTTCTCGTTATTGTTATTGTTACCATTATCGTTCTTCTTCCACTTTTTCTTATCATCATCATCGTCATTATCGTCATTGTTACAATTACGATCTCCTAATCGTTATAGTTAATGTTATCGAGTTATCGAAAGGAGTGGGGTAGAGAGAGAGAGAGAGAGAGAGAGAGAGAGAGAGAGTAAAAAAAGAAAGGAAACATATTAATCACGGTTAAAACGTTAAAACGTTCTGCCATTTTTGCGGCTAAACTAAACGTGTTAATCAATCGACGTTTATGGCCTTCCTACCTCGATCTCTCGTTATCGTTCTCACGAGCGAGAACCATCGCAACGCGATTAATGGCGAAGTCCAAACCGTGCGACGCCATCCATGGTGCCAACGCTATTCCGATTCCTCGTTTCTCTTACGAAGATGTTTCGTGAATAAGGATATAAGTCGACGTGACACGCGATTCGATCGTATCGACGTGAACGTGAGTGCGATACGGGATATAAAAAAAGAAAGAAATAAAGAAAGAAAGAATGAGAGAGAGAGAGAGAGAGAGAGAGAGAGAGAGAGAGAGAGAGAGAGAGAAATACATGTGTCGTTCGATGTTCTTTCCATTCTATACTCTCTTTCACTCACTCTCTCTCTCTTTCTCTCTCTCTCTCTCTCTCTCTTCGTAATTAAATGAGATCTCGTTTCTTCGAACGAGTAAGGAAAACAACAACAACAACGATAAAAAAAGAAAGAAAAAGGAAAAAAATAAGAGAAAAGAAAAGGGACGATTCATTTCTTTCTTTTTTCTTTTTTTTTTTTTTTTCTTCTTCTTCTACAACGTCATGCGCACATTTTCATTCGCACACTTATGACGCGCATTTATGCACTTTACTTTCATTCCCATTGACAGAAAATCAATCGTACTCGGGCTTTCCCCTCCCTCCTCCTACCCCCTCCTACCCTCCCCCCTCACCCCCTGGCACGAAGTAATTCCATGCTATTTTCTTCTTCTTCCCGTGCTTTTTTCTATTTTTTTTGTTTTGTTTCGTTTTTTTACGCTTTTTTCTTTTTTCTTTACATTTTTTTTCATTTGTTTACTTGCTTATCCATTCTTTCATACACTTTCAACATCTTACGTTCATATTTATCTGTGACGTCTTTAAGGTAGTTTGTGATTTTGTTTCTTCTTTTTTTTTTTTTTTTTTTTTTCTTTTAAGATGCAAGAAAAAATTCGATCGCACGGACGCGTTTTTCGTGAATTTCCTCTTTCACGTTTTAATCGTTAAAGAGAGAGAGAGAGAGAGAGAAGGAAAAATTTATGTTCACCCTGCATCCGAGGTTTCTCATAATTTTCGTGCGATAGTATGACGCTATCGTTTTACATAATTACTTTTTAAGGATGTGTCCAGAAAATGTAGGAAAGGAAAAAACCAAAAATTCGATCGCGTGCATATGTCCGTACATTTTTTTTTTCCTTTTTCTTTTTCTTTTCCTTTTTTTTTTTATTTATTTATTTTTTTTTTTCAATTTTCACGATACCATCGTCGAAGGAATTGATTTCCGGCCGTGCATAAAAAATTTCTCAATGTCCTTGAATCGATACCGTACAACTTTCGCATCGGTACAATTCCTTTTTTTATTTTATTTTTTATTTTTTATTTTTTATTTGTCGTCGTCGTTGATAGACACGAAACGAAATCCAATTATTTCAATATCAATTAGACATCCTTGCCCATAGTAAATATTCCTTCACGTTTGTATACCGTTAAAGAAATCCTTTTCGTCATGCAACCACGAGCTCGAATTGTTTCGTGTACATTTCGTGTATATATATTTATTTACATTTTTTTTTTTTATATATCCAATAACACCAGGACTCGAGTCGCGTCGCCATTAATATTATTTTGGACGTAGACGCGAGAAGAAAAATCGATAAACTTCGAAGTCGTACGAGTCATCAGATCCGACGTAACAATAAAATATTAACGATTACCTATCATCATAGGGATAGGACGTGGGAGTGAGATGAGGTGGGGAGCGGGGTGGGGTGGGTTGGTGGTTGGAAAGAATCGATGAAAACTGTTTCATACGTTGTTAATTAACTTTCGAGACGTCGCGAAAGTGATAGGGACTTCGTTTTTCGTCTAGTCGGACGAAACTCGTTTGTAATATATTGGCCAGCATCCGATATCGATCGATACTATCGGCCAATATCGGTCTAATACTTTCCGCTATATGACACTTGCCCATCCACTATATATTAAAAGTGAAATTTATTTCCGGCCGATGAATATTTTCAAGATCGATGTATGATATACATATATACATATATACATATATATATATATATATATATATAAATGTACGTTCGTTCGTTCTCTCGTTAGTTTCTTGAAAATACAACGAAAAAAAAAAATATATATATATATATATTTACAGATCATAAAAACTCTGACAGAGATTTGGGACAACCCTATCGTTAATATTTACGAACTTCAAAGTATAGAATCCCTTTGAAGTTTTATGATAGTGATGTACAACGAATAATAATGCATGATCGTACGGTTCCAATCTATATACATATACATATATATATTTTTTTTTCATTTATTTTTTTTTCTTTAAAAAAATTTATTTTATTTTACTTAAAAAAGAAAGTGTTCTTTTTCTTTTAATTATTCTTCCCCTTTTCAAATCGACATACTCGCCTAAGAAAATTGCAATTGCAATTGCAATATTATTTTTTCCTTACTTTTTATTTTCCCTTTTTTCTTTTTTTTTTTGTCTTTTTTTCGTTTCCTTTCAATCGAACACTTTATAATAATCTCGAAACATCCTCGTGAATATCAATAAAGACAATGTACGTCCTGAATCTTACTATATTATACGTAAAAAAAAAAAAAAAAATAAATAAAAAAATAAAAACAAAAGAAAGAAAGAACGTGTAATAATCGGGTTTATCGATCACCGATAACCACCGCCGCCGTTGCATTTAATGTTTTTTAACGAAACCATCGAAAGTTTTAATAATTCGTAATAAGCATAAGAGCGTAACGTGTGTGCGTGCGTGCGTGCGTGCGTGTGTGTGTGAACGAGTAGAAAAAATAAAAGAAACTCTTCGGGAAAATATCGAGCTATCGAACGATGGTGGAGAATGTTAATTCCACGATCGATGGATTAAAAACGAAAGGAGGAAAAGAAAAAACGAACGTACGTACGTTTCGAACGAACCCCACCAACAAACAAAGACGAAAGAAAGAAATAACGAAAAACACGTAGGGTAAAGCCGAAGGAAAAAATTTCGTAGATAAAAAGTCCACGCTTATACGTATATTGAAATCGAGTATGTGTGTGTGTGTGTGTGTGTGTGTGTATGTGTGTACGTACGTATGGGGGATCGATACGTGGTCTATGTTATATATCCTTTAGGTACGAATATCGCAAGTTTCTTCTTTTTTCTTCTTTTTTCTTCATTTCTTTTCCTTAAAATCCTCCCCCACCCTATCCTTTCTTCCCTTCGAATAACCCCATACAAAATGACTGTCAAATTGAGAAGAGGAGAAAGAATGTTTACGTGTTTTTTCTTTTTCTTTTTGTTTTTTTTTTTTTTTTTTTTTGTTTTTTTTAGAAAGCTAAAAAAAGGAAAATAAAAAGAAAAAATATAGTAGAACGAAGGAGATAACGCACATCGGCACTCTTATCGACTGGATCTAAACAACGTCGACGTACATTATACGTACATACATACATAATATATATATATATTTATTTATATATATATATATATAGATAGATAGATAGATAGATAGATAGATAGAAACAAACAAACGCGGTCGGATTGTTCATAAATGAAATATTATTTTTATAAAGGCATCGAATATGTCTACTACGTATAAATATGGGTGTTAATAACGATAAACGAGATAATCTAAAAATAATTTACGTTTCGGTGTCACTTTGATAATGGAAAAATAAATTAGATTCTTGTAATATTGAAAATTACGATCGATATTATACATCGTAGCTATTTTATAACACACACACACGCATTCATGTTTGTATGTATGTATGTATGTATGTATGTATGTATGTATGTACGTTGGAAGGAATAATAATAATAAGAAAAGGAAGAAAAAAGAATAGGAAAAGAGAAAAAGAAGACAAGAAGAAAAAAAGAGAGAGAGAGAGAGAGAGAGAGAGAGAGAGAGAGAGAGAGATAAAAGAAGATAATCGAACCATCGACGTATTTTAACGCGCCTCACCGTAACAAGTAAACGGGTAAAATCGTATTTTTAGATGACGTTAGGTCAACATAAATTTTCATCCATGGAGGAAACGATAATTCTCTAGTATTAGAAATATTAAGGGAACAATCGTTGTTATTTTTTATACGATATTAGATATATACTTCTTTGGAATTATTTATATATTAATATATATATATACGTATGAGTAATTATTTTCAAAAAATGTTTCCTAAAAAAAGCAAAAATCTTTCCATATCCACGTTTCATTTCCGAAAAAGTCAGAATTACGAAACTTTGATCGTTATTTTATTTCTCCCCTCTTTCCTTTCTTTTTCTTTTCTTTTCTTCTTTTTTCTTTTCTGTCTCTCTCTCTCTCTCTTTTTTTTCCTCCCCATCCAATATTATTCCAAAGAATAAAAATAATCTATTTTTATTACACCCACTTTTCTTTCAGTCCCTTTCTCCCATTCTTTTTTTCCCTTTATTTTCCTTATACTTAAAACTTCGAAACGTAATGCGATAAAAAAAAAAATATATATATATATATATATATATATATATATATATATATATATTTCTGTTCCCGTTTCAAGGTTTTTTTCTTGCCATTAAACTTTGAAAAAATTGTCGTCGCCATTTATTCCCATAAAGCCCTATTATTTTCCTTTCTCGTATATATCGTTTGATGTTATTCATAATATAATTTTTCTCTCTCCTTCCTTTTTATAGTTACGCTTTTTTATATTTACTCTATCCTAATAAATTTCTCTCTCTCTCTCTCTTTCTCTTTAGAGATTTAAATTAACTCAACTTTACTTTTTTTTTTATTTTAAAAACTCGAACTCTATACGCCACTCCTATTGTCATTTTCTTTCTTATATATCTTTTGATATTATTCACGTAATCCAGTTTTACTCTTTTCCTCTTTTGTAATGACGAACTAACTCCATGCTCTAACTAATTTTCTCTCTCTCTCTCTCTCTCTCTTGCTCTTTATACATTCCGTTCTTTGTATCAAATCGTATGTGTCAAACCAAGTATTTCACGTGAGCGTCGTTAGAAACGTGAAAGAAGACGAAAAACAAGAAAATTCTTTGCACGTATCGAGCGTACGTACCATTTTACCCCCTAGACACACTTCTCCCTCACCCTAGTACAAAACTATGGCCGTTTGTACCTTCCCTTCCATACATCCTTCCACCCCTTTTCTTTCTTTCCTAACGTCGAAGAAAGCAACGGACATATAACGTCCGAAATATAAATTCACCGTATATATAAAACACACATACACACCTCCTCCTCCTCCTCCTCCTCCTCCTCCTCATCCTCTTCTGTAATATAAATTAACGTAGTAAATCACGAAACGCCTAACGCTCTTCTTGGGTCCTACGATCGTAAATCAAAACACTCAAAAACATTTCGCGACGATGATAAGCCACGGGAATCACGATAAGACAGTTAATACAAAAACGGGTTTGATCGCACGAGGTACGAGTCGAAACGAACGATGCGAATGATGGGAGAGGGGAGAGAGATGGGTTAAGGGGTCAAAGGTGGAAACAGAAATGTGCGTAATCTTAATCGTAACCTGGCCAATAAACTTTTTCGATTAATCCATTCGTCATCGTTTTCGAACGATGGAAAACGATTTAATCTTTCGCTCACGTTTCCCATACTTATACACGTACACGTACACGTACACGCATGTTTAACACCCACAATCATCGAATCGTATCATAGATGTGAGAATGAATGAAGTAGGGTAGAAGGGAAATGGTTCTGTTGATGGATGAACGCTACGTTTCAACGGGATTTGATTAACGATCATAAAACCTGCCCAGATGCATCTTATAGATTATATAAAGATTAT
>OU427003.1:7431134-7451134 GCA_911387935.1 Dolichovespula saxonica | reverse complement strand
ATCGGAAATTCTCTCCTAAATCTACGAAAGTTACTATTCCCTCAATTGTTCCATATCTCTTACATATACATCAGTTTCACCGAGTACTTGCAACAAAATTTCCTACGCGTAACGTTTCCTTAATATTTTCACCTAATTTCGGTCCCAAAAGTGTAAGTCTATGTATTATACTTACATATGTATTTCAACGTTACGAATTGAACGTAAAAAGTATTATAGATTTATAAGTATAATCACGAAGAATCATGAAATAAATTAAAGAGAAAGGTTTCAACGTGTACTCTCTCGATATACTTGGTCGAACGATATTATTTTTGTGGTTTGACGAGTATTTCGATTTTTTTTTTTTTATAAAAGAAAAAAAATATATACATATATCGGAACAACGAAGTGAAACTTTGCACCGATGAACGTTGGATCGATCGATACTAAGCATTATACATTTCTTTTTCTCTCTTTTCATTTTTATTTATTTTTTTTTTTTTTTAATTCTAATTTCAATATTCGACGTTACGAGTGATGGCTGAAGAGGTACGATGTAAAAAAGGAAAGAAAAAAAAGGGAGATAATACTGTAGAGTTCGTTTTTTCGATATTTAAAAGTTATAAAAGAGTAAGTGAAAATAGAAAGATAAACTTTGCAGCGGTGTTGGTTGATCGATCAATATATCTATATATAAATATATATATATATCATAATCGAGCATGGATATTCGATATAATACGTGAAATGTTGAAAATACGATTAGATAGAATTTCGCTTCGTTGATGGCAAAAATTAAAAAAAATATATAAAATAAAATAAAATAAAATAAAATAAAATCATGAAATAAATCGACAATTTGTTATGATGAGCGTTGATCGATCTATAATAATAATTATATTATAATATCGATTTTCTATATCACGTATAAAATCTTGAAATACGAATAAGAGAATAAAATTTAACGTATATATATATATATATATATATATATATATATATATATATATATATATATATAAATATTCATCTTGACGATAAATTTTCGATGATAACCAATCAAAAATGATTAATACAATAAAGTACTTACTTACACGGTTCATGAATTCATATATAATGATAACTTGGATCCTCTGTTAGATATCGACGAGCTTGTATCGGTCCAAAAGTCACGGTTAATGGAAGAGAATGAGCGAAAGGGTGGGGTAAGTTGATGGTTGTGTGAACGTAGGGGGTGGGGAAACGACGAGGGGTGTATGAAAGAAGTAAAAGAAGTTCCTCGTACAGTCCTTGTATACTTTTATGCCAAGAAACTTCGCCTTTTGGCCCCATACATAGTTGATTCTTCGAAAGTCTGCAGGATAGAAGAGAAGAGAAATAAAATAAAGAAAAGAGAGAGAGAGAGAGAGAGAGAGAAAAGGAAAGGAAGAAAAATGAAAAAGAAAGGAAGAGGGGAATAAAAAAAAGGAAGGAACAAGTTAAGAAGAGAAGAGTGCTATGATGTTTTCACAAGGAAACGAGGATAACCATCTCATTCGCAGTCTTGTTCAGGTATATCGCGTGTATGTGAAAGAATATGAGAAATAAAACGATACACACACACACACACATATATAAAAAACACACATATGTATAAAAAGTGAGAGAACGATATACATATATATATAAAGATGTGTGGAAAGTAGGTAAAAATGTATGAAAAGAGGAAGAAAATAAAATAGTAGACAAATAATGTGTAGAAATGAGAAAGAGAGAAAGATAAAGAGAGAGAGAGAGAGAGAGACAGAGAGAGAGGGGGGGGGAAGAGACTGAACTATATAAGACGAAATAACTAAAAGAAACTTTATCCGCGTAATTTATAATTGTAATATCCTCCAGACGATCTTAATGTTACGGGACAAGAATTTCTAGAAAGTAAGGAAAATTATTCAACGCTTGAGACTGGAATAATATCGGTGTACATAAGAGAAAGAGAGAGAGAGAGAGAGATACATAGACAGAGACATAAATATAACCAGAAAGAGAGAGAGAGAGAGAGAGAAAGAGTTTTCAAGTTTTCAGACAAATAAAAATTTCTAGAACTGAAGAAAACTACGATTATATACTACACCTTATATATATACCGTCGGTTTCTTTCTTCTTATTTTTTTTTTTTTTTTTTTTTTTTTTTAATACAACGCAATAAAGAACGGATGCAGCACCATTATCGTGTGTAGATCGGGGCGGGGGGTGCGGTGATGAATTTTTCTAAAATCACGTTCGCGCGTACTACAGTGATCTCTTACGACCGACTTCTCTCACCTCTCGATTTCGACTGAAACATATTTATATTGGTATTAGAACGTGCCTTCTCTTACGTATTTGTTTACGCACGATTCATACACCGTATACTTACGTCTCTACATACGTATTAACGTGTACTTTCACGTATGTACGATGTCCTCTAAGAGACATTTCGAATTAGCCAAGTCATATACATATATATAAAATTATACAAAATAGTAAACAAGGACGATTCGATACATTGTATTAGCGACAGTATCGAAGTGAAAAAGAAAATGATAATAAGACGTACGTACGTACACGCATACACGCATACACACATATGTATATATTTGTATGTACGTATGTATGTACGCAAACACGTTCGTTCTTCCTACTTTTTCAAATCTCTATTTCTAAATTGTAAACTCATGGCTAAACGATATTTTACACGAAAGCTTTTGAAGATTTCTTTCCAATCGCGCAATTGATCAATCATTTCTATCGTTACTACGAGTAAAGTATATATATATATATATATACGTGTGTATATGGTAGATAGGTAATTACATACCTAAGTATATATATACAAATACATACATACAACATATACATACATATATATATATATATATATATATATATATATATAAATGTGTTTGTGTGTATCTACACGTAAGTAAAGTTTGATCGACTTTTAAGCGAGTTTTGATTGGCCCATTTCGATGTACCATCGCTAATAAATTAACTCTCATGAAATTTGAAATATGACTAATAATGCCAAGGTATAAACACGTTCGTTACAATGTTTTCAACGTCTAATATATTTATTAATCGTTATTTATATTTAATCGGCGACGTTCTTCTTGCTTTCTTTTTTTGTTTTCTATTTCTATGATATCTTTATTCTCTTCAAGTTCACTACTCCGACGTATCGTAGGCGGATCGTCGTCGCGAGACAAAAAAAAAGACAATCAAAATAACAAAAAAATAAATAAGAGAAAAAGAGAAAGATTACAAAATGGAAATCAATGCGATTGGCACCATCGAGATGTGAAAATCGAACGAGGTAAAACATTCGAAGAGAAAACCAGATAAATGTATGTGATCTTCTGGATTTAACATCCGAATCCTTCGCTCTTATTCGCTCTTACATTGAATTTATCACCACTCCTCTTGGCTCTTATCCCTCTCTCTCTCTCTCTCTCTCTCTCTCTCTCTCACACTCTCTTCGCCTGCCCCCTCCTACCCCTCATCACCACCACCACCACCACCCCGAAACGATTCTTTCTCGAAGTTAAAGAAGTTCGTTACTTTCCCCTGACTTTTTGGGCATTGGGATATCAATCTTAAACGATACCGTTCGTCTCGCGATTTTCGAGAGGATCGCGATAGATCGCAGCGATAGATCAGCGTGACTCGAACGATACGCGATACTTCATAATTTTTATTGCTACGAAGAGAACGAAATTCGATTAATTTTTGTTCTTTTTTTCTTTTTTTTTTTTCTAACGATCGAGAAGTAAAACAATTTGTGCGTCGTAAATAATTCAAAACGTTATCGACGAAATGGTGTACGTTTTTCTTTTCTTTTTCTTGTTTTTTTTTTTATTTTTTATTTATTTATTTATTTATTTATTTTTTTTTTTTTCATAGTTCGCGATATCTTACGTCGGAACGAAAAAATTGATTTCAATCAAAATTCGACGATCAATTAAGTATATTACGTCGGAGCAAAGAGTGATTCGTTTTGCATCGAGCTAATGCTAATGAGAGATAAATTTTATAACTTTGAAATTGAAGTAACGTTTTTTCGGTAACATGTATATAAATCATCGTTTAAGAAAAATAAGAATAATATGCAAATGTAGGATTTTTATCCATTCGAAGTTTATCATTCAGAAGTTTATTGTAGATACATTAAAAAGGATCGTTTGTTGCGATATAAACGAATAAACTTTGCAATAAGTTACAACTAAATGTTCATTAATATTTATATCGTACTAAATGCGTTACCGCATAAAAGAATTCATTTTCCAATTCTACAATTCTACAATCTGTTACGAGGCTTCGCTTTATACATACATATATACATACATACAGTTTAAAAACAAATTTACAAGCTCGAATCGATTCATCCTACGCCCCTCTCCCCTCTCACCCCCTGATTGCAAACTCCAATGCATAAACATTTCTAAATGCGAGATCGAATGTATTATGGATGCGATATTTTATTTTGAAATGCTAATTAAAAATTTTTAATCAATCGAAATTAATATATTGTAATGTATTACGATTTGCAAGTCGTTCGCTCGTAACTTTCGTTCACATACGTTTTCGATGGTTTCAAAAGAGAAACAAAAAAATATATGCATGCATGCCAAACATCAAAAATAAAAAAAGAAACATTTTTTTTTCAATTAAGAAAGAATCAAAAAAAAAAAAATATATATATATATATATATATATATATAACAAAAAGAAAATGAAATTTCATTGAGAATATATATAAACACACACACTCATATATATATATATATATATATATATATATATATATATATATATATATATATATCGTTTAAACAATAATCGTAATCGTAATAGATTAAAATAAAGTAAAATATAAAAAAAAGAGAAAAAAAACAACAAGAAGGAATACGAAGATCGTTAGTTTAGTAGAGATTAGATCGGTAAAGGGGTTGCGTATACGTTTTAGGGAAAAAAAATGGAACGGGGCAAAACTCCGTAGGGGTTGAATAATTTACGATCTCAGAAGTGATCTCGTATCGTCAGAAAAGGATATCGGGTTAAGGGGAGCTACACGTTTAAAGACCCGATATCGACTGGTCGCGGTTCACCTAACTTCGAGGGAGTGAGCGTCTCCTCGAGATAAAATCGTGAAATCGTACTTTGGTTACGCCACATTTGCATTTCTACGATATATTCCACGAGGACGAATAATGCGAGAACAAGAGCGAACGAAAGAAAAAGGAATGAAAGGAAAAAAGAAGAAGACGAAGAAGAAGAAGAAGAAGAAGGGATGATAGTGAAGGGTGGACGGGGGTGAGATTTACGTGGACGGAGAAATTATGTGCGTATGGTGAATCGATTGGGATCGCGAGAGAAAAATAATTCGAACGTTCGGAGTGATATTGGAGAGATAAAAAAGATAAGGAACGATTAATTTTGGAAACGATGAAAGAAAGAGAGAAAGAAAAATAGGGAAAAAAAAAATATATATATATATATATATATACATACATATATAGATAGATAGATATATAGATGTATAGATAAATATATATGGATATATATATATATTATTATATATTATATATAATATTATATATATAATATATAATATTATATATATAATATATAATATTATATATATAATATATAATAAATAATAAATAATATATAATATATAATATATAATATATAATATATAATATATAATATATAATATATAATATATAATATATGATATATAATATATAATATATAATATATAATATATAATATATAATATATATAATATTATATATATATAATATATATATATAATATTATATATATATAATATATAATTATAATATATATAATATTATATATATATTTATATATATATATATATATATATATATATATATATATATATATATAGAGAGAGAGAGAGAGAGAGAGAGAGAGAGAAAGCAGAGAAGGTGATAGAGTTATGATAATTCGATGAAAGTAAACGGTAAAACGTTTTCCCGAAATATCCTTTATCTAAAAAAGAACTCATTTATTTTCTCCGACTGGGTAATACTCGACAAAAAGAAAATAGGGTAGGTGGGGGTGGGTCTACGCTTCTTCCCAATCGACAAGAGGACATTTGTATAATAACACACGTTAGACAGATGCGTTTAAGTACTTATCTAAGTGGAGTACGTCGTCCTCATCCTCTTCCCTTTTCTGCCGACGTCGTCGAAATATCTTATCGCGTGATATATGCAGATCGTAGTTGGGAAAAGTGGTGAAATAAAAGGACGAAGAGAGCGAGAGAGAGAGAGAGAGAGAGAGAGAGAGAGAGAGAAGGAAATAAAAATAATAAAAGAAATTGGAAACGACAATCGGGAGGATAGAAAGAGAAATAAATTCTATCTCTTTACCGGGCCCTATAATCTCGTGAAGGGTAAAGAATTTTTCAAAGAACGAGATCGTCGAGCCTCCATGAACGAAAACAAACGAAGGAAATGGCGGAACGTTCGTGAAGTTTTACTATACGAACGAACTTTTCGTTTCACTCTTCCACCCACCCACTACCACCAACAACCAGTTATTTTTCCTTCTCTTCGATCAATTTCTCTATCTCTGTTTCTTTCTTTTTTTTCTCTGTCTTTCTGTCTGTCTCTCTCTCTCTCTCTCTCTCTAAACTTTTGTTCGCCAGTAATTCTCTCTCATATTTTTATCTCTCAATTTTATTTTATTTTTTTTTTTTTTTTCAAATACTTTATATCGTTTTACACATAGCGGAGAATTTTTTGCGATATTTTATAAGAAGAAAAAAAAAATAAAATAAAATAAAAAATAAAAAAAATATACGAACGTTAAATCGTATCGATCGTCGTATTACTAAATTATAATTTTTGTATTAAAAGCACGCGATTCGTTTGTATTTTGTGTTGTGTTTTAAATTACCACATCGTGAGACCGTGATAATTTTGATCTCATTATTGTTAAACGAAATATAAACTTTAATTTTTTAAATGTCGTCAATGAAAGCTTCGAACGCGTTTGCAAATTAAATCTACGAAATAAATTAATCCTTAGACCGATCACCCTATTAAAGATAAAACCATTAAGTATATATTAACTTGATCATATTAAGCTATATATACATATGTAAGTACTATTCAAATTAAACGGAATGATATACTTAAATGTTAAAAGGATTTTCATTTGTTATATCATGATAATTTCATGATACCATAAATAGATATCATACTTTGCATTTATATACATACGTACGTACTTACGTAAGTACATATATACATTTATACATAGATAACTTTTATAGGTATATAAGATCGTTCGTATCGAATAAATTAGATATTAGAAAGATTTATATTATCGAGTACGTACATATACATGCAATAGTTTGATTATATCAAATGAATATTTTACGTACATATATATACATGTATCATAAATCAACTTTCATAAGGAGGTAAGCAAATGACTATATTTATCGTAAAGCGAAATAATACGGTAAGACGTTAAAACAAATACAGATTTACGAATGCTCAAAAAATTTTATTCCATTTCGAATTTTCAATTCTAATGAATTTTTATGTGTTTACCTTCGTCCACTTTTTCATACGAAAATCAATATATTGACAATATTTGCGTACGTACATACATGCATACATTCAAATACTTTCTTTCACGTCGTCACATTTTATAATATACACTAAATACGTAAATAAATCGATATATTTATGTAACTATTATCGTACCAACGTACCGTACGTAAATATTTTTAATCGCGTACGGGGTCACTTCATTTATCAGACGAAACCTCTATAAATAACTAAATTGTTTACAACGTTAAAAGGTCACGAGGTAATTCGAGCGTTCATGGTAGTTTCGCGTATACGTTAACCATCCCCCTTCCCCCCCCCGCCCTTTCCCCTCCTCGTACTAGTAACAACAATCCCCACCTCTTTTTCTTATTCTTCTTTTTTTTTTTTACTTGTCGATATTTCGAAATCATCCTCAAGGTTGCTCGTTAATTTTCTTATTAGAGCTACGTGTTTGTGATAAGGTATGATCAAGTACGTTTACTCTCTCTCTCTCTCTCTCTCTCTCTCTCTCTCTCTCTCTCTCTCTTTCTGTGTCTCAATAAATATAATAAATTATTTATAGTAACATCGTTTCTTTGTTAAAAGTAAGACTCGTGGATGAAGCAAGCGATCGGGCAAAATGTATATATGTATATGTATATATATGTGTGTGTATGATATATATATGTGTGTGTATGTATATATATATCGAATATATAATTAACGTGGTATATACGATACCTCGACAGACTTCGTCCTAATGAATTATTACTTGATTTAAATCGAAAATAAATATTTATTCTTCCACGCGATTGAAACGATCAACAATATTATTCTTACCATCATAAAATTTACCTCGCGCTACGAATCGTTTTATCATTAAATGTTAAACGATAGTATTATTGTACGGTAGTATTTTTCTTTTTCCTTCGTTTCTTTTTTTTTTTTTTTTTCTTTTTTTTTTCTTATCGTCATCGTCACCACTCTCTTCTTCGATTATTATTAATCGGATTTTATGTCGGAGAAACGAAACGAAACGAAACGAAATCATGAAAGCGAATACCGAAAGAAATAATAAATAAAAGGAAACAAACGCGTATGAAAGATCGAGGGGGGAGGGAGGGGAAAGAATAATCGACCTGGGTCGTCGTTTTTTTTCCAAATTTAATTTTTCCTTCGTTACTCGTTCTCCCTCGATCTTCTTCGTCGTCGAAAATTCGCTATTCTTTTTCTTTTCTTTCTTCCTTTCTTTTATCTTTTTTTTTTTTTTTTTTTTCTTTCTTTCTTTCAATCTCTTTTGCGACGTAAAAACGTACGATCAGAACGTTCGTACGAACGTCTAACCGCGAAAATAATAAACCGTTTTATTATTTACAGGCTAGAAGGTCATATCTACATAAAAGTACTTCTCCAATTGGTTATCGATCGATATATACATATATGTGTGTGTGTGTGTGTGTATTTCTTTTTTTTCCCTGTCCTTTCCTTTATTTCTTTTTTTTTTTTTCGTTGCAGCTTCTTCCCTTACGACCTTTCCTATTCGTTGCAATCAGCACAATAATTTCGTCGTACACTCATTAGACCGTTTCTCTTCTTTCCTTCCTCTTCTCCTTTCATTCTCCTTTTTCATTTCCTCTCTCCTTTAATCGTCTCTCTTCATGTACCGTCGTTTTAAACGTTTCAGACTGTTAAAAAATAAGAGAGAGAGAGAGAAAGGTTCGTTTCCATGCACACGATATATGCACGAATAGGTCACAAAGAGATCGAAAATTATAATAAAATGATATGAAACGGTAACGTTCATTGAAATCTTACAAAAAAAAAAAAAAAAAAACAACCACACACACACACGCACACGCACGAAGAAAAACATTAAATTTCAAGCGAGAAATAATTCTCGATAATATGTGAAATTAATTTCGTGCTAAGTTAGTTAATATTCATGAAAATTTTGTCCGATATTAAGGGAATAATTATTATGAAATTATCCGTTGGCAATCGTATCTCTCCGATCGTAATAATATTATTTATATCGTATTGAATCGACGAATTGTATCGTTGATATTGGTTCGTTTGTATCACGTAAAATTGTATATTCGTTAAAAATATTTACTTTATCGGACGATATATATATTATTATTATTATTATTGTTATCATATGACAAGATTTTTTATTCGTCATCGATAAGAATTTTATTTCGTAATTCCGTTTAAAAAAGAAAAGAAATGGAAAAAGAATAAAATAAAATATACAAAGGAGGAGACAGCTCCTTATTCTGCGTTCTTCCACTGCATTTCTCATTTATCGAAGAAACGCCCGGGCAAATCCCTTCTGGACTTTTCAGTCGTGAAGAATCACAGAAGGATTCTAAAAGTTTTGAAAATGTTTCCTATGGGCGTAAAGTGTTTTCCTATTGGCCGTACTCAACTCGGATATAACCAAGCTGCCTATAAGTATTCTCGTCACGACTCCTTCATAATTTCGTTCTTTGAACAACGCTTTAGAGTTCGACAGCTTTCAATGTCGGATTTATAATTCAATTTGTATTTCAAAATTTATACTCTACCAAGGTGAATTTCTTCGATTTGTAATATGCATCCCTCTCTCTCTCTCTCTCTCTCTCTCTCTCTCATAAAATCATATGTTAATCCTATTACGATTGTACGTAATAATTATTAGACTAATCGAACGCGCACGCGCCCATTGTATCGGACATCTGTTAATTTCGTAAAAAAAAAAAAATAAAAATATTAGATTAAATGACGATGAACTTGATGAAAATTATTGTTCGTCGAAAGAAAAAAGTATTCTTTCTCAACGAACTATACCGAAAGAAAATTTTCGTTTTTTCGTGTTTTTTCTTTCTCTTTCTCTTTCTTAAGTAAGAACCTCGTGGACGATGATTTGAACGGATAATAAATTAAATGCCATAAACCTCACGTACTCGGGTATCAGTCATTTTTAGAGCAGAAAAGAGAAAGAAATTGAAACGCAATCGTAAAAAAAAAAAAATAGTAACAATTAATAAAAAATTATCGTTTTTTAAGGAAAACAAGGAACCTTTGTTTACTGCTTTATATGCGAACACGCGCGTATATTCAATTTTTATTTTCTTTTTTTCAAAAGTCCATTAAAAAAAAAAAAAGAAAAAAAAAAAAAAAGAAACGGGAAAACAGTGATCATTAAAAATAGCCTTTTTCGAAAATGATTTTCGCTCGAGAAATGACCAACGATTATTAATCAGTCTCGAATGAAATGCGTGTGTTATTTCGGGTTAAGTGAACGGGTTTTTAATCGGCTAATGCATTTTATACGGTTTAAAAACGGGTAAACGTGTAAAATCTGGGTAGTAACATTTATACCTTTTAAAACTTTCTTTCTTACTTCCTAAAATCTCGACGATAATCGCTTTTAACGTTGGTATCGGAACTGTCTCACTCGTGTCGTTGAAAGTCCACGTTACGAGCCATAAAATCGTAGTTTTCAGAACATGAGAGTGAAAAGGACAGAAAGAGAGAGAGAGAGACAAAGACATACAGACAGAGAGAAAGAGAGAGAGAGAGAGAGAGAGAGGAGATAAGAATGATAGTGGGACCCGTCAGCAAACACGATTCTGAGATTTATTGTTAGCGTACAAGCGCTTAAACGAAAATGACAGAAAACTCAGTGTTATCGTTGCTCCTTAAGATTCGTCGAGGATTAATTAATAATAATTTGAATTTTGGAAAAAATGCCACACACACACACCTGTGACGTATGCAACATGTACGAGGAACGAATTCGAAGTAATTTTGTTTATTTTTTCTTTTTTTTTTTTTAATTCCTCTTTCGCCAACGTATCTATAAATTTTCTTTTCAAAGTGAAACCCATCTGAAAGGTGGAAAAGGAATAAAAAGATAGGAAAAGAAAACAGAGAGAACGATCTGACGGAGGATCATTTAGAAATTTTATTTTCTGTTTTTTTTTTTTTTTTTTTTTCCCCAATTGACATCGAATCCTCGAAGCTGTATAATAATAATAATAATAATATTATTATTATTATTATCGTGCTGTATAATTTGAAAAATTTGTGGCTCCTTTCTAGTTTCTTTTTTCCATTTCAAGCATGTTAATTTCCGTTCTTAAAAGAGTGAAATGCATTTCGTGCAGAGATTTTTCAAAATGTACTAATACATACATACATATATATATATATATATATATATATATATATATATATATATATATATATATATATATTTGTATTGCTTGCATTGTCTTGTGACCACGTATTATTTACTTTCGAATCACGTAGGTACTATAACATATATGCTACACGACGTCGTTCACGAAGATCGTATTGTTCCACGAAAATAAGAAGAGAAATAGCCATTTAGTAAATTGCTAACTCTGAAAGGAATACCTAAAGGGTTTAGAATTATAACAGCTTGAAGTTAATGTGTCCGTTGGTTAATTTAAAAATAAACTTGAATCGAATTTTTATATATATATATATATATATATATATATATATTTATACATATAATATATATTGCATCACTATCGAGTAGGTTTTAAATTAGTTTGAGAAACTTTTTCTAGCTTCTCGTCGCGAACGATATACATACATACATATATATATATATATATATATATATATATATATATATATATATATATATTTATAATATTTCAGAAAGATTATTGCTTTATCGAATAGGTTTTAAATTAGTTTAAAAAACTTTTTCCTCCTGCTCGTCGCAAACAATATATTTATATATACATAAGATAGGTTAGAACGAACTTGTTCCATCTTTTTTTTTCTAGTTTATTATAAACGCTTTATTTCTCATTATTATTTTACAGAAAACGGAGAACTTTGATTAAAAAAAAAAAAAAAAAAAAAAGAAAAAAAATTGTATCTGATAAATTTACCTACGCTCGTAGAGAGAAAAAAGGAAAAATGAAATAAATAAAGAAAAAAAAAAAAATAAGGAAAGATATCGTTCGGAACTTTAAAGGTGAAAAGGTTTCGTTGAAAAATTTTTTACCACGCTTTTCTCTCTCTCTCTCTCTCTCTCTCTCTCTATCTATCTATCTATCTATCTATCTATCTATCGTCTATAATCGTTGTCCCGTTTTTTTTCTCCTTTTCTTCCTTTTAATTCGCGGTATCCGCGTATCTACACAAAATTTGATCCGATTAAAACGATGAGTAAAGAAAAAGAAAAAAAAAACAAAAGAAAGAAATGGAAGAAAAATCGATCGAGGTCATAAGTGAGTACTTACTTGAGTACACATGGATTCACGAAAGTTTGCTACCTGGGATTATACGATATTGTTCCGTTTATACACGAACTACGTGATACCACCTAAAATTCATTCGGTATAGAGAAGATAGTAGCGACATTGTTATAGGATTTCCATATTTGCATTGGTTATTACGGGGTTAATAACTAGTATTTAACGCTTGAACGTCCACGCCAATGATTTATCACTCTTTACCATTCAGTTTTGACTCTATCTCTCTCTCTCTCTCTCTCTCTCTCTCTGTTGTTACGTATCGGATTAATCGACGTGATCCTTTTTGCCAATTGGAAGGGTGGAATAAAATACGTGTGACGTATCACGTTTAGTAAAGTTTCAAACAATTAGAGAACCTACATTTCTCTTCTTAGAACTAAACTTTGAAATCTTCGCATAATATTACTTACAATATATACACACACACACACACACACACACACACACACACACACACACACATATATATGTAGTTACAATAGTTAAACACAGGAGTTATAAACTATTTGTCTCGTTTTTAACGCCTAGAAGTAACGACGAGGATAGCTAGAGTAGTGAGGATCGTTCGTTCGTGTTCTATTTATTTGGCCGACCTCTTTGACGGTGACGAAATAAAGGTCGATTTCGAGACGACACAACGATCCTAGGATTTCGATGTTTACAAACGATTAAATTTCGTGTTTAACGATCGACAGTTCACGAAAAAACACTCGAACGTATTCCCCTGCCAATGATTTATACCCTTAGAATCGATCTTTCAAATTTGATCGTGCAAATCAATTTGATTTATGGCTTTTAACCGAAACGATCAACGTTTCTCGACGCTATCCTACGAAAATCGTATTTACGTATTTTGAATTTCCATTGTTAGACATATTAGCATAAATTTTTTTCTAACGTTCTCTCGTAAACTCGAATTATCGTACTCGTTAAACGTTTTTAAATGAAGTTAGTTTACAATAAAGGGGGGAGGGAGGGGTTATACCTTTCGAATGGCCGTGATTTCTCGATACACGAGAATGCAGTTGTTATTGCATTGTCATGATTTCATTGTCAATGTAATACGTTTGAATCATCGTAGCGTCTATAATGAACTTGCCATGAACGTATAAGAGGATTAATTAACGTTCGAACAGTGGATTTCCGTTGGATAATAAAGGAAAGGAATATTACTTCTCTATGCGACATGATTTTCATTTATATAAACTTGAACGAAAGATAAAGAGAGAGAGAGAGAGAGAGAGAGAGAGAGAGAGAAAGGGTAGATATATTCGTCAATTATCAAAGAGAGAAGAAGCTCGCGCTAATTTACGATTATTCCCTATCACGTTTTATTATTAAATTCCCTAAGGACAGAGATGATTAATATTGTATTCCATTGATTTAATATAATCCTCGTTTCTCATCGATTCGCCAATCTTACGAACATTAGATTTATTTTATTCGACGTAATGAGACGGGGATGAATTTATATATGTACCTTAAGACAAAAAAAAAATAAAATAAAATAAATACGTAGAACGTTTCGCACACAAGTTCAAATTTTTTATTTTTATTATATATATATATATATATATATATATATATATATATATAATATAATATAATATAAACTATTTATAACATATCTCTTTTTAAACCATTCGAAGTATCATAAGAAAAAAAAAAGAAAGACAAAGAAAATACTTAGGCGGCCCTGTTTAGCTGAAACACCCTGTATATTCGCGCAAATAAGCAAGAAAATGTTATAACAATTGAAGGATATTAATGATTTCATTGATCAAAGATACAATTTATTTTCGAACGCTTTGTCCTCCTCTGTACATTTCTCTTGTTTTTTATTTATTTATTTATTTATTTATTTATTTATTTTTTTTTTTTAACGAAACACTACGTTCGTCGATCGATTATATAGAAAGAAAGAATGAATGAAAGGTAGGAAGGAAGGAAGGAAAACAAAAAAGAAGAAGAAGAAGAAGAAAAATTGGACGACGAAACTTTCGAAATATGTTATTCGAATATAATTAACTAAGATTACTATGTACGATGAAGAGAAAAGAAAGAGCAAAAGGATTGAAAGAGAGAGATAGAGAGAAATGAAAGAAAGTTTATAAAAAAAAAATAAATAAATAAATAAATAAATTATAAAAAACGAAGAGAGCGTAACGATCGCGACGCGATCTTATTAACCGTATTATTTAATATTATTATATTATTATTATTTAATATTATTATATTATTATTTAATATTATTATATTATTATTATTTAATATTATATTATTATTATATTATTATTATTTAATATTATATTATTATTATTATATTATTATTTAATATTATTATATTATAATTATTTTTTTCTTTCCCTTTCTTTTTCCTTTTTTTTTTCTTTTTGTTCCTTAAACGTTCCCCGTTTTATACGCGCGTTCACCGTCCAAATCGAATCTAATTGGATAGCTCGTCGCCACGTTTTCGACTAAAAGCGACGGAACGCGGTCTACTTCTCCCACTCGTTCTCTCCTCTCCTCTCCTCTCCTCTCCTCTCCTCTCCTCTCCTCTCCTCTAGATGAAATGAAAAGGACGTAGAATAAGGAGAACTAGAATGGGAGAGAGAGAGAGAGGGATATAGTACTTCTGCGAGAAAATGGAGATGTCACACCGTACGAAATCATGACGGCCATCGCCATTTCTATTCACGTAAAATTTGCATCCCTCACATTTTTACACCCCCGTAGGTCTGGTGCTAAACCCTTTTGTTTCACCCTCCAACCGATATTACCTATCGTAGTTTTACAAAAAAAAAAAAAAAAAAAAAGAAAAGAAAAATTTCCCTCCGTGGAAACAATCCCCTTACGATTTCTGACAAATTTTTCTTTATCCGACGTTTCAATAATTAAATCACGTTCTTTTTATCGATCGAATGTATCATCATACCTCAATTAGGATAGGAATTTTTTGTCCTTACGATAATTATATCGTTTTGTTTTTTTTTTTTTTTTTTTTTTAATTACATTTTTTTTTAATTAATTTTTTTTAATTAATTTTTTATCTGATAATTTTTTTTTTATTTGATAACGATGACGTAATGTAAATTTAACGAAGGGGAAGGGAGGGGGTACATAAATGAATAACGCGTATGGGGAGGGGGTGGTGTAAATGATTCGATCATTGATAAACATTTTATAAATCATATGCCGTAATATTATCAAAAATTCATTCGTAATCGTGCGCAAGACAATCGTTTGCATCTGAAAAACAACGTATGCTTTTATTTATTTCTTTTTTATATTCGTTTTCAACAAAATCGGTTTCAAAAACGCACGCGTTTTACGGAGATAAACATGCCCGGTCATAACAATTTATATTTTAACGCGTGGACATTATTCTTGTCGAAAAAAAAAAAAAAAAGAAGAAAACAATAAACAAAATTTTGATAATACAAAAATATGTTAGAATATTACGTAAAACGGGGTTAATGAAAATATTTAAACGTAGATAACAATGTGTGTTACATTATCATACATATACATATGCATGTATGTTTAGCGTGATGTATACATTATTGGAACACGTGAGAAACCAGATAGCCAAGTGTATAAAGAGAGAGAGTGAGAGAGAGAGAGAGAGAGAGAGAGAGAGAGAGAGAGAGAGAGAGGGAGATATGAGTGAGAGGTGAAATAAATAAAAGATAAAAGTTAGAGGATAATGAATGTCAACAAAATAAGTCAATGGAATTTCGTTCATTCGAAATCAAGCACGCAAATAAGCAGGTCGTACGTTTCTTAATCGTCAGGATTTCATTATTAATTTGTACATTTTCGATTGTTATAAATTAAAATTCAGCGTTTCAATCGAATTTCGTTTGAAAACACATGTGTCTCGTTATATTATACACATAAACGCACATACACGCACGCACGCACACACGCGTACATGTATATCTTTATAAAAGTTTATTTGCATACGACAAATAAATTGGGTATTTAGGTAAAAGCTCAAAAATATATATATATATATAAAAAGTCGATATACGTTTGAAAGACGAACGGAGTTTCAATTTGTAACACTAGATTTCGTTTTTACGAACGATCGTATGACGTAGTTTTGTATTTCATTGAAATTCGGAGTTTTGTTAGAAGTGAAAAGTTACGAAGGTAATGGGGGATGCAAAAGTTAACAGTATCGCGATAAAAGCGATATTCCCAATATTCAAGAATTTACATTTCTAGAGAGTGAGAGAGATAGAGAGATAGAAAGAGAAAGAGAGAGATAGAGAGCATTAGCCTCTTCGAATATAGACGACGTTTTATGAAAGAATATTTATGAAGTTATCCGAGAAATTTTGTTGAAGACACGAAAAAGAGAATAGTAAAATGAGAAAGAGAGTAAGAGAGAGAGAGAGAGAGAGAGAGAGAGATTAAATCCAAAGGTTTTCACGTCTACATCTTTGCTGTTGCAATCGTTGGATTTATGTATATCTAATATTTGATAGAATACATATAAAAAAAAAAATTTATAAACACACACACACACACACACACACACACACACATATATATATACTCGAACGTGAGTTTGAATGGAGAAATATCTTTAGCTTCGAAACACGTTCCTATTTGTTCGAAGCTACAGCAACCGTTGACGTCTCGCGAATAGTTCATTAAGCTGCTCCATCATATCACCAAAATTCGTTTTCCTTTTCATCCTTCGTGATATCAATAAATAGAGTAAAAAAAAGAAAAGAAAAGAAAAAAAAAGAAAAATGAAAAGAAAATATATTGGAGGTCGAACGTGTTTGAACGCTTTCATTCGCCTTTTTTTTTTTGTGCGTAACTTTTTACAACTGAAAAGAGAAAAGAAAAAATAAAAATGATGATGAAAAGGAAAAGAGAGAGATAGACAGATAGATAGATAGAGATAGAGATAGAGAGAGAGAGAGAGAGAGAGAGAGAGAGAGAGTAATTTTGAATGAACCCTTTACACGCGTGTTATTACGAATGGAAAATAAACGGAATGAAAAAGACACATTTTTTCTTTTTCTCTCTGAAGAAAGAAAAATCTAGAGAGAATCTTAAAAAAAAAAAAATAAAAGAGCAAAGAAATAGGAAAAGGATTGCAGAAAAAAATTAGAAGAAAGGAAAAAAGAAAAAAAAAACATTAAAAAAGAAAAAAAAAGAAGAAAACGAACGAACGGAAGCTTTTATCGTTCCGTTCCGGACAAGAAGGTCGAGTGTTCCTTTTTCATTTTTTTTTTCTTTATCTTTTTCTTTTATTTCTTTTCTTTTCTTTTCTTTCTTTTTTTTTTTTTTTTGTTCATTCCGCTCCATTACCGTTCGACGCTTTAGTAACGTTCGATTTCCTAAAGGGTCACACCGTCATTTGCAAATTTCCACTGGGAATACACCATACTCGCCATTGACCCCCTCTCTCACCTCCTCCCTCCCTCCCTCCCACCCTCCCACCCTCCCATCCCCGCCCCGGAACTGCCAACCCATACGTAGAAAAGGCAAAGACGTTTTTCCCATCGAAGGAGAGATTGCTTTTCGTCAAAAAAAAAAAAAAGAAAAAAAAAACAAACAGTGTCGAAAAAATATTTGTTTCGTCATACTTTCTGCATTCAAGTTCCTTTTTTTCTTAGGAAATTTTGTCTCTCCTTAACGTTCGATCGAATATTAATCTTTATTTTCTTTCATTTTTATTTATTTATTTTTTTTTTTTTTAAGGAAAAATAAAACAAAAACTTGTACGAATAAAAAAGAAAAAGGAAGAATACAAAGGATCGACTCGATTAAACGACCCTCGTACATAAGGATCGTCGATCTCGTTCGTTCTTCTAATTGATTTTCTTGTTGAATGGAAAAAAGAAAATAGAAAAAAAAATACAAAAAAAAAAAAAAAGAAGAAAAAACTCAACTCCATCCTACTGTTCCATCGAATGAAAACGTTTATTAGCGCGAAAACGAACGAACGCCGATAAAATCAAATTAGGCAATCAGTATATATTCACGGATGACTAACGAATCGTTAAGAAACTTTTTTAAATATTTTCACTTTTTTTATTTTTTTTTTTTTTTTTCAGAAAAAGTCGCGCGTGAATTACGTCGACGTTGAACCAAAAAAAAAAGAAAAAAGAAAGGAAAGAAAGTAAGAAAAGTAAGAAAATGAATGAGGCGACCTTCAAGATTAATAAACATTATTCGTTTCATATCCGTCCGTCTTTCTCGCATCGCGGAGTTTCATCGAAAATTGTTCGGTTGAAAATTTTCTACGCGGATTGCACGAGAAAAAAGAATAAATAATAAAGGAAAAATCCGTGATCACGTAATACCTTTCAGTAACGTCGGTACTTATATTGACGTAAGCACATAGCCAGATGAAATTTGTTTTTCCAATGGAGAACCACATTTCTTAGATTTCCATTGGGAATATACTATAACGGAGTAAACGTCGAGCCAGGAATGGATGGACAAGAGGGGTAAAGGCAGTTGCGAAATCTGTATATGTAATTTTCAAATCTCCTTTCGGTCTCTCTCTCTCTCTCTCTCTCTCTCTCTCTCTCTCTCTCTCTCTGTGTCTGTCTGTCTCTCTATCGGTAGAAAGGAACATTTTCAAAAGGGGTGGTGATGGCGAGGGGACAACTTTACGAAACTTTCTCTTGCGCGTGGTCGTAAATGGCAAGTTTCGAGTGAACGAGGTTAAAACTAATTTCGTTTTGGAAGACCCATCAATTATTCCGATATCTCGTTGAGAAATAATTCATTGGGTTCTAACAACGACGATCGACGTAGATACGTCTTATTTATATTTTATTTTTCAAATCCACCCTGCCTCGTTAAATAACGATGCGTATCAATACTTAACGTAGGTTTGACCCGCGTTTCTTTAACCATTTAAAGGGGGTTTATCATGAGAGATTTCGAAACGAGAAAAAGAGGAAGAAGGAAAAAAAAATAGAAAAAAAGCAAAGAAGAAGAACGCGAGAAAAATCATCAAGGGGAACGTATTGCATTTTGTATAATACTCAATGGCTTGGATAATATATATTTTTTTTTTTTTTTTTATTATGTTTGAGAATTTAAGAATGGGAAGAACAAGAAAGGAAAGAATAATTAATCGTCCATTAAAGGATTAACTCTCTCT
>OU427003.1:7406134-7426134 GCA_911387935.1 Dolichovespula saxonica | reverse complement strand
ATCTCTCTCTCTTTCTGCGTTAGTGTGCGTTTGTGTGTATTGAGTTCAAGATAGCTGGGAGTTCGACTCTCGAACGTTCACCTCTTCAAGAAGAAAGCTCAATATCCGAATATGTTCTTCTACCACCAACGATCACCGTCGATTTCGACGAGTTTCCTTTCAGATACTCACGAAGATGGCTCAAACGATACTCCAAAGTGATCCTTTTGTATCTTCACGAAAACCCTTTGAGAAACTATTACAGGAGGAAATCTGGTAGTGGAGGAAAGAAAGAGAAAAATAAAAGAAGAAAATTGATGGATATAAAAATATCTAACGCGATATTCGTCCCGTTCTATCTTATCGATCTTTCAATCTGATCTTTTTACGTTTCTAATAAAAAAAGAAAAAGATTAATCGAAGATATCACCAATAATTCTATAATAATATTTATATTTATACAGTTGATATTTCTTAATATTCGATATAATAATTCTTTCATGCGGTTATAATGAAATTTCTTCGCGTTCGAGATAATAATTTATCTTTCGTATGTATACGTATATATAAGTGAATTTTTATTACCGTGGTAATAATATATTTACGAGAGAAATTTATCGATTGCGAATAATATAAAGTATATCCCATACGTACGCTGTGTATTCGTTTAAATAATTCTTTGTATATGTGAATTTATTTACATTCGAAATAACATCCAACTTCTGAAATTAATAATTATATATATATATATATATATATATATATATATATATATATATATAATTAAATTGTATATATAAATAAATTATATTACATATAAATAAAATTTTGTTATATACATATATATATATATATATATATATATATATATATATAACAAAAATTTATTTAATTTCAAGGATTGAAATGTCTAGAATAGCAGGGATTATGCATTAATACAACTAATGCTAATTGAGTCGTTCGAATCAACGCGACCGTTTATAGAACGAAATCAAATGCGTAAAGCTCATTTACCGTAGAGTTATAAATCTGTAGTAAAACGTAATTAGCATTTTGCTCATTATACGTAGCGAACGATTAGTCGGCAATCGAACGAGAAATCGAATTTCGAGAACATCGATTACCTCTCGAGTATTATATACTTGATATATTATATATACACATATATACATATATATTTGCATTACATCAATTCCTACGATTGTTTGGCATTTGTCTAAACGAATTTATTATTAATTAAGAACCCTATCTATCCAATATAACAATTATTCAAATCGTACATACATCTAAATATATCTATGTATACGCGTACATTAATGCGTATTTATCTAATAATTATTAATGCTGAAATAATAATAGTTACGAACAAAATCAAATTTATGATAATTTCTTGTTTCGTGGAAAACGCAATAAGAAATTTATGATTGAAAACGAAAATCCAACGGATTACTTTCTCTTTTATTTTTTTTTTTTTTTTTTATAAAATTTTTGTTAATCGTACCTTTCTTTTATATGGGTTAACGAAAAAATTAGATCTGAGATTATACCGCGTAACAAAAAATTTTTACTTTATTACGTTCTACGTATAATTATTAATATTAACATTATTAATATTAACATTTTACATTATTAATATTAACATTTTACATTATTAATATTAACATTTTACATTATTAATATTAACATTTTACATTATTAATATTAACATTTTACATTATTAATATTAACATTTTACATTATTAATATTAACATTTTACATTATTAATATTAACATTTTTAATATAAATGAATCTCACAGATATATATATATATATATGTTTCAAATACGTGTAACTACATACTACGTAAAAATAAGTAAGAGAGAGAGAGACAAAAAGAAAAAAGATAGAGAGAGAAAGAGAACGAGAAGCTGACAACTGAGTAGAAAGAAGAGAATGAAAAATAGTGAGAGAGAGAGAGAGAGAGAGAGAGAGAGAAAGAGTGAGAGACGAAAGGTGACAGGGAGAGGGAAACACAGAGAAGAAAAGAGAGAGATATATATATATAAACATATATATGAACGAGAGGTGAAAACAAAGAAAAGATAAGCGTTAAAGGACGGGCGTAGTCAGTCGAAATTAGACATCCGAGAGTGACGGACGGTCGTTAGGTTAGTTTCGACTTTATCATCAATCATTATAAATTTTCGTTTCGTTTAATTAACTCGACGATTCGTTTCAAGCACACTATTATTCCTCCTCGATATTTTAATCGATAAATAATATTGGCATTGTTAATATTATATTATTATATAATAAATACAATAAAAATACAATAAACATTTCGATATCGCTTATTGACTAATGTTATATCATCGTTTATATACATATATATATATATATATATATATATATATATATATATATATATATACGTAACATAGAAAATTTCGAAAAATAATAATCGGATCAATACAATATATAAATTTGTAGTATTTTAAACATCAAAGAATGTTTAATTTATTTGTTTAATTTACAATGTTTACTTCTTAGGTATTGAAGATCGACACGAAGAGAGAGAAAAAGAGAGAGAGAGAGAGATATATATATAGAAAGAGAGAAAGACAAGCTTTAAGAGTCAACCAGGTCACGTTTTCTGCGTTAATGAAAAACGATTCTCGTGAAAAATGATCTCATCTTCCGGCACTCATCCTTCCTTCCTTCCTTCCTTCCTTCCTTCCTTAGCCTCAGATAGAATCGATATCTCATTACTTGAACAATAATCGTTCCCATTTTGTTAAAATATCGTTATCCCTTTTAAATGTTGGTAATGTAGAAACCGAGATAGAGAGAGAGAGAGAGAGGGTAGATAGAGGATAGATAGAGGGAGAGGGAGAGAGAGAGAGAGAGAGAGATAAAGACAGAGAATAGTGGTGCTTTTATTGGCTATCGCAAACACGGATCGTCGCTTTAGGGTGTGTAAATATTCATGGTACAGGGAAAAGGGTACGAGAAATCAGATTGATCTCTCAAGCTGATCGTCGCTACTCTCTACAAACGTCAAGTTATCACGAGCGAAGTTTAACTATTAATGGCGGCAACGGCAACGGTGATGGTGGTTGCCCGAGCTATTCGTAAAAAACTACACAAACGTTCCATATTTTAAAACGTCGTTCGTTTACAAGAACGTTTGTATAGTTTGCACAAGATATATATTTATATATATATATATGTGTGTGTGTGTGTGTGTGTGTGTTGTGTGTGTGTGTGTGTGTAGGAGTTCAAAGATTGTAAAACGCTTCTTACCGAATATTTCTTTTTTTCTCTTTTTTATTATTTTTTTTTTTTTTTTTTAATATCGCATTAATTTCCAGTGTTTGACGAACAGTTTGATATCGTGAGTATGCATACGATTAAAGCTTTACGCTATTCCTTTATAATTTACATAGAGTTTCGTTTCTTCATCCTCTCATTGAATGTCACGTCTGATTCCCTAGGTGGGAGAATTAACGACGAGAGAAAATCCTTTTTGTTCGTCCTTCCTACGAAAACAATCGTTTCGCTTCGTCTTCGTTTTATCTTCGCGACGAACTTTCAAACTCATTCTCAGCGGCGAATCCCTTTTTTTTTATCTCGTATCGTAATTTTTCTCTCTCTTTATTTTTTAATTTATTTATTTATTTTTTTTTTTTTTTTTATTTTTCATTTTGTTCCACGTTCACGATCAGACGGCAGCTCTGATTAATATTATAAATATTAAATCCCAGGTATATACACCCAGGTTTATATACATATATATATATATATATATATATATATATATATATATATGTATATGTAAATAAAACAAATAAACAATATTCGTATTTCTTCGTATTTATATATAAATTTATCTATAAAATTTAAAATCATTACAAATTTAAAGTTATAATAATTTAAATTATGATAAATTTAAAATTATTAAAATTTATCTATAAATTCATAGGATTTATTTATTTTTTCCTTATATTATATATATATATATTAAAAGTTATTCCGAATTTTTTTATGACTACGTCGAAAATATTATTTATAGCGTTACTTCGGATGCCATTTTTGTAATTCTTTTTTTTTTTTTTCTTTTCTTATCGGTACATTTGTACGACCATTATTATATTTTCGGTCCTTTCGAACAAACAAACGTATTTCAAATGAAAGCCTCGAAACGAAATCTTCGTGATAAAGTTTACGCTTTGAAATTCTATAATGAGTGTTATTTGCGAGATCGTAAAAGTTGGACGTTTATGATCGACACATTATCGATACGCGTTAACGTTGTTATATTATCTTATCTCAACATCGTACCGAATGTTAACCGTGAATCAATGCCCACCATGTATATATATATATATATATATATATATATATATATATATATATAAAAATATATATTACATTTATTCGTCTCGACGTTTACCGTCCGACATTTTATTTAATCCGAAACTATATTTATTTTGCTGTTACATCTTATGCGAACGTACTCCTGCCGGAAATTAGATAGAAGTAATTAAAGAGAAGTTATCCATGTCGTCGAGTAACTTCGGCAATCTAAATTTGACGTCAGTTTAATGTTTCTTCAAGAAAAAAAAAAAAATTAAAAAAGAGAGAGAGAGAGTAGCGATCTAATAAGAAATTCAAAGAATTTATTTGAGAACTAAAAGTCTCTAGCATGCAATCGTGTTTTTAAGTAGGAGTATTGACAAGCTTGAAAAAAAAATTATAATAATAATAATAATAATAATAATAAAGAGGAAAGAAAACAATTGTAGCAACGTAGCGGGAGAGAAACTTACTCAATGAGGAAAAAGAAAAGAAAGATTAAAAAAGAAAGAAAATCTCTCGAGTAGAAGAAGAAGAAGAAGAGAAGTGTCTCGAAACTTTTACTAAATTAAATTGTCACGCGAAAATGCACTTTGTCTACATTGAAATTATCGAGTAATACGACGCTGTAAGAAGAACAGCGTGCACCCTGTGCTCGCGTATCTTAATATAAATTACGATACTTAAGAGATATTCCTTTGGATGATATTGTCTTAATAATTGTCTTTTTTATTTATTATATGTATATATATATATATATATTTTTTTTTTTTTTTAACGATAAAAATATATATATATTTTTTTTTATCGTTCCTTTAACGTCCTCTTATTCTTACCTTTCTTTTGATAAACGACGATTTTAACGTCCCGTCTGAATATTTTTAATGATACGAAGCGCCTTTTCCTCGAGCTTATAAAACTTCTCTCAAACGTTTTATACCATCTTTCTCGATGATCGTTCGTCCGTTAATAAATGATTCCCGGAGAAAAAGTTTCTACCATAGGCTGATAACAAACGGATTACGTAGCCATTATTTTGATTAATTAACCGAGACGAGGTTTTTTGCGCATTCTTATTTCATCGTGACAATTAGGGGGGGGGGGGGTGAACTTTAAAAGACTAGAAGAAAAGTGACGTTTTGACTTGATCGAACGATCGTCGGGTCTCGTTTCAATCCGAACCAAAAAGAAAAAAGAACGAAATAAAATAAAATAATAAAATTGATTATTTTCAATTAAGTTCTAAAAAATTTAGGTCCGTTACTCTTATTTCGTTCTTTTTTTATTTTTTTTTTTTTATTTTCGATAATCATAAAAACGAGACTCTTTCGAATTTAACGCGCGCTCTCCTTTTTATTATTATTTTTCTTTTTTACATTGATCCACACCGTACGTATAAAAATAATGCAATATTTATAAAATAAATAATATGTACACCGGGTGTGCGTGCGTGTGTGTGTGTGTGTGTGTGCGCGCGCTCGACCATTTGAAACGACATGGCCGATAATATCGTATCGATTTTATGAAAAAACGTTTCGAATAAACGTTTATTTTTTGGAGGAAAAATATGTAATATTATTTATAAGTATTTGACGGAGGACGATACATCCCATTTTCGGGATAAGCGAGTTAGAATAATTTTATTTTATTCTATGTACGTTTCTTTCTTTTCGATAGGAATCGATATTTGAAACGTAACGAGAGTTTTAGAAAATATCGACGCAAGTCAAACAAGCACCTAAAGGATAATTTTTTTTCTTTTTTTATTGGTATTTCATCGAGATATGTTGTCTTATCTTGCCATGCCAATTGTCAATTACCAGTTGCCTTTCCATATATATATGAAATACATATAAATACATATATATATATATACATATATATGTATATATGAAATACATATAAATACATATATATATATATATATATATATATATATATATATATATACATATATATGTATATATGAAATACATATAAATACATATATTTATATATATATATATATGCATATATATGTATATATGAAATACATATAAATACATACATATATATATATATATATATATATATATATATATATATATATGAAGTATATACGTCTCATAACCTTGTCGTATACGTATCGTAACAGTGTCGAAACCTTGTCGTAACCTTGTCTTATACATGTCGTATTCGCGTTATACGTTTACGTATCTAACACGTGTCCGTATAGTGTGGCATTTATACGAAGCAACTAAAATAGTACCGAGAGTTGATCGATCGTTCTCATTGATCATAAAAGAGAGAGAGAGAGAGAGAGAGAGAGAGAGAGAAAGGTTGGTAACCTTTTTGCCTTAAAGGACATATTAATCACGTATGTGGGACTGATTTATAAGAGAGAATGGACTTGCAAAAACGTAATAAAAGTTGTATTATATAAATAGTAACGGTAAATCAATAATTGCGTATAACAAATTGTTAATTAATTATAAACGATACGTTGAGATAATAGAAAACAAAATCATGCCCATTTGCAATGACACTTGTTTCGTGTCTCAACGACTTTTAGTTCCGGCGTTATTCCCGTTCGATTGGAAAACGTGCCTATTAATCATCAAAAAAAAAAAAATATTTATATATTATATATGTAATTTTACAAATCGATCTGAATACGTTCTAGAATTCTTTTTATTTTGTTCGCAAAATCAAGAAGAATTCATTTCACAAAAATTTGTTTATAACAAATCGTTAATTGATTATTAACAATGTGGCGAGAAAAAGAAAATATGTAAAAAATTTTACCATCGAAAATATTCCCATTTAATGTAAAAGCGTTTACACGCCGATACCCATTGACCCATATAATTTCATTCAAAATTGGCTCGGCGACACACTGACCTATATAAATACCGAGAATTTACGCATCCCAGCTGGTCAAGTTACTACCTCTATACTATATTACTACGAACAGCTGTAGTATCGGAATTTATGAATGAAAATCTTTCGTAGGCAATATCGCACGAACGGGAAGTCGCAGAGACTTCGAAACCACCGACGTTTTCAACGATCAATCATTCCTAATTTATTAAAACATTTCAACGATATCGTTATAACGAAATCGATTGCAATAATAATTTTTACGAATTGATTTCCCCTCCTCTCTCCCTACCCCCACCCCACCCCCACCTCCCCTCCTTCGCTCTCGTATCAAGGTCACGAACGCGACGAAATCATTGCGATCTTTGTCGCAATAAACGTTCAGAAATTTTTATCCCCGTGTTCATTTGAATGCAACGGCAAATGACAAGGATGAATTTGTTTTAATGCATTCAAGTAAACCTAAAAAGAAAAAAAAATATGTAAAAAGAAAGGAGGAAGAAGAAGAAGAAGAAGAAGAATTGACAGAAGATAGAAGATACAATTCTTTATAATCTCTATATCAAATCTAAATGATTTATATCTAAATCCTGGTGAAGATTTCATTTTGATAATAATAATCGTTCGAAATTTCTCTGGTGAGGCTTGACTCGGTCAACTCTAGCTTACCTTGAGGAATTATGCTTAAACACGCGCGAGACCGATTTGTAGAGTTGCGCATGGTATCGCGTGATGCAAGTACACCTGCATATACCGAATACGTATCATATGTACACACACACACACACATATATATATATATATATGTATATGTATATGTACGTACATATATATATATATATATATTCATACCAACCCTTGTCCTCAGTATCTTGTCTCGTACTCCTGCTAACTTTGGAAGTAAGGGTCGAGCGGTCGAGGATATTAATATCGTTTAATCTACGGACAAACAAGCAAGGAAGGAGAATTTATGCAACGTGCGTTCCTCCAAGACTTCCTTATAAACGGCTTAACTATTTATCTCCAAAATATTTTCAATCGGTCGTAACGCACTACCTACACATTTATTTTCTTTTGCCATTAGTTTCGTTCGTTCATTTGTTTATTTTAATATTTACTTATTTCGAATATATTCCACGTACTTGTAATATATGCAATAAATAAATAAATATATCGGTCGTAGTTGAAAAAAATGTGAAAGCAATATCGTTAGATAGGATCGACGATATAATTTGAATTATTAACGAAATTATAATTTAATTTTAAATGACATTTAAAGAATAATTATGAATGAAAATTAAATATATTTGTCGATACTTTCGATTGAATTTTCATCCTTTTAATTTCTCATATGTAGTATATATGTGTATATATGTATATACCAGTCTCTCGGTCGTAGATAGATACATCGATACCACTTGATATCGCTTCATTCCACTCAAATTCCTGCGACGGTAATTTAGTGCCCTCTCAACGAGCGCGCAAGGATTCTGCCTACAAACTGTCGAAACTCTACGAAGCTGGATAATTAAAGCCTCCCACTCCAACCAACCACCCACCCACCCCTAATTGACTTAACCTGCCACCGGACTGCATTTTCATTTCTCCGACCTTAGCGACCTTTGCTATCCTCGATATTATCGACAACATGACGCGTTAATTAGATCCTCTTCTATCCTAAATAACATTGTGTGTATATATATATGTGTGTGTGTGTGTGTGTGTGTATACATCTATCTACATACGTAAAATGTCTTCCGTAGTTTCCATACATACATACATACATATATACATATACATATATTTTCGTTAAAATTGAAAATGTATAAAGCGTGTTTGAGTACACAAGAAGGATACTTAAGTTAAGCTTATTGCTTTCATTGTTATACGTAATGCAGGTATCTAACTATATACCGGATGGGTCATTTCAAATTGAAATCGCATAGACAAAAATTTATATATATATATATATGTATATATATTTATTTTTTTTTTTTTTTATTATTTCCTAATAATAAGATCTGAGTTATCGTATGTTGAAACAAAAAAATAAAATGTTTTAAATCTGACGGACGTGTTTAAATAATAACAAATTTTGATAACGGGACAATATCGATGAAAAAAAATTTCGTAAACGTAACCCCGTCCGAACTATGAACTCTCTTTGTATGACAATATTTCTCTTTCGTTGTGACGGCAGATGAAATGTTTCTTTTTATTTTATTTTATTTTTTTTACAACTTTTGTATAGATAAAAAAAAGTCATCGATTTCATTTATCAAAAAACGAAATAATAAAAAAAGATATTAAATTATATTAGTCGTTATTTAACTTGAATCGGTCATTTCGTAATGAAACATATTATTCGCTTTCGTGAAAAAGATATACATAATCGAGAGAGAGAGTAACAAGTGACTCACCCGGTATATATCACTGAGAAAATCCTTTCAACCAAAATTCTAACGAACTAGGCAACGTGAGAAGCGTAGTTCTGGGATGATTAAGAGCGAGCCAAAGCAAAAACAATATTAAAAGTTAGGATTTTAGGTATTGAGATTATTATTTAAACAGAATTAAACAAAGTTGAGGATAATCGATCGGAAAATAATGCGACGATACTTCCTACGATATTATCTATAGCAACGATCGATCTTTTACGTATTAATTAAAAAAAAAAAGAAAAAAAAAAAGGTACAAAAAGACAAATCATTTATTTTATTCCTTTTACGATCGGACGATTCGAAAAATATTTACGTTTAAAAATGAGTTCCACGATGATTTATAATAATTAAAGATTGATATATTTTTTCCTACTTTTCAAATTTGACTTTCACTTCGAAGAACTTTCAGTCCTTTCGAGGCAACGTTTACGAACGTACTTCTCTTTCTCAACGTTTGAGAGCTCTCTCTCTCTCTCTCTCTCTCTCTCTCTCTCTCTCTCTCTTTCTATTGTTCGAAATAGCATGAATTTAAGCACGATTGTATAATAGAAGTGTAATGGAATTTTAACTGTAAGGTAATTTGTTTCGAGCGACGTTTGGAGGAAACACGATGAAAATGAACAGGATGGAACGAGTATAAGTTATTAAAAAAATTCTCATTCCTTTTTATTATTTATTTATTTATTTATTTATTTATTTTTATTGTTTCATTTATTTTCCTTCTTCAGATTTTTTCACGCGAGCAATTCTACCTTTATTTCGTTCCTTTTCTTTATTTTTTTTTTTCCTTTCTCTTCCCATTCTCTCGTATTTATCCAACATTTCTCTACTTATTATTCTCGTTCATTGAATTACAAATGCGAGTTAAAGTGTATCAGTTGTTTAAGAAGAGAGCGAGGTATGGATGATAAGTTATTTCCCGTTCATAGATAAAATGGCATTAACACTTGGTAAACACTTTAATTGCCGATGTAAGAACACACCCGATATAGAAGATAAATATATATATATATATATATATATATATATATATATATATATATATATATATATTATATTTTAAAGGAACGTGTATTAAAACGTCCGACGTATATATAACTGGTGGATAGTAAATGTACTATAGTAGGTCGACATAGGTCACTTTAAGATAGGTACATACTACTACTACTACTATTACTACTATTAATACAACAACTACTACTACTACTACTACTATTACTACTACTTTAACCTCTTCTCCTTCTCTCGACTTACTTCCTAGCCAATGGTCGTTTATTACATCACTATAGTCTATATTTCTCGAATGTAGCAAAGCTTGAAGAGAATGAGGGAGAGAGAGAGACAGCCAGATACATATATATATATATATATATATATATATATATATATATATATATATATATATATATAGAGAGAGAGAGAGAGAGAGAGAGAGACGTTTAGTAAGGTTTCTAGAATTGCAATTAGTTGCTTGAGCGATCAAATTTAGGATTATTCACATAGCATACAGTAAAGTCTGTCCTATATACATACATACATACATACATATATATATATGCACGAATGTGTATGTGTGTATAATATATTATCCATTCATCTTTGTTAACAAGACACCTATAAATTCATATCGGTGAGTTGATAATGTAGTTATATTGAGGATATTACCATTCGTGTTATGTTTAACGATATCACCAAAACCACCCCTCTAAACCGTTGTCATCCTTCGTCGTGGTCGTTCGTCATTTATGTAAAATCAAACGGATAGGTAAACGATATCAAAAGAATATCAATATTTATTCTTATAAAGATATGGAAAACATCATTTGGCATTGGACGAACTACGTCTTAAATAAATATTCACTTATATCGATTACTTTTCTTACGCGAATGATTAATCAGTTATATACCGTATTAAAACTAATCGTTACGTAGAATACGATTTATCTTCTTAATAACATCGAGAATAATCGATTAACATACTATCTCTGACACGTTTGAGCGACGTTATATCGCATTGTTATAGGGTGACCTTATCGGATTGAACCGTTCTTCATTAGAATCGGAATGGTTCTGTTAGAGCGCGTTAAGAGGTGTATGTATGTGTGTATCAAGATTTGACCTAACCCCTCCCCCCTCCCTCCCCACAAACGTAATCCACACGGAGATTATCGTTAATCCGTTCGAAGTGGTTCCTTCTTTAACGGCGCACATATACGTCGTGAAAATATCTTCATTTCGTTTCGCGATCCATCGTAGAAATTTTTTTAACGACAGTAAGAATAATAATGATAATTATCGTTGTTATTATTACTATTATTATTATTCTTTATTAGTATTATAATTATTAATGATACGATATAAATTGTTCGATAATTATTTAATGATATATAATACATATTATTATTACGAATTATAAATTGATAATATAAAATTGTTATTATTATTATTATGAAATAAAATTATTATGAGAGATAATAACGATTATCTATATACAACGATCGATAATTATTTTTGTAAGAATAATAATGATAATTATTGTTGTTATTATTACTATTATAATTATTAATGATATAATATAAATTGTTCGATAATTATTTAATAATATATAATACATATTATTATTACGAATTATAAATTGATAATATAAAATTGTTATTATTATTATTATTATGAAATAAAATTATTATGAGAGATAATAACGATGATCTATATATACGATCGATAATTATTTTTATTATTATTATTATTATATTATACTATTATTAATTAATATTATATTATATTATTATTAATGTCAAAAGTTTGAAATGTACGATCGTTGGTAGCTCGACCATTTTTTCTTTCTTTTACTTCTTTTTGGTAGGACAAGTTTCAAAGCTTACTTATACGAGGCTTATTATCGAAACGAATGAGTATGATCAATTTTAAACGCGTCGCGCTTCTCTCGTCGCATAAAAATGTCTACCGAGAGGGAGGGAGAGGGGGGAGGGTGGGAGAGAGCAAAAAGAAAAAAAAATAAGAGCAAAGAAGAGAGAGAGAGAAAAAAAAGATAAATAAAATTCGATCGGATCGGCAGAGAAAGAAACGAAAAGAAAAAAAGAAAACAGGTTTCTCTCGTCGTGAAGTAAGTAGTTCGAGGAAAAGGAAAAGTATAGGATATGGGAGAAGGGTGAGAAAGGGTGGATGAGGAGAGGGTGTAAAGAGAGTGGTAAAGAAAGTGTGTATATATATATATATATACATACATACATACATAGATATATCTATCTACCTTTGGCACTCCCATGGATAACTTTCTCTGTGGTTTTCTTTGATAGTCTATCGACGTGCTTCACCCCGTAAGAGTTCCCGTCGAAGGAAAGTTAAATGGTTAGAGTGTTCCTGGTTCATTACGATTTCCGGCACGAGTACTGAACGTCCCCCGTCCTTTTGATCGATGTTAAACCCCATCGTCCTACTCTCGTATCGATGTTCTATGGCTTCGATAATTTCTTTCTCCCTTTTTCCTAAACCCCACCCCCCCCCCTTATCCCTCTTCCCTTTTCCCTTATCTTATCTTTGCTTTTCTCTTTGTCTTTCTCTCTTTCCTTTTTCTTTTTTTTTTTTTTTTTTTGGTTCCACTACCTTGATCGTATCCACGAATGCCCACGTGTCGTCCCTCTCGTAATCCGATTCTAACCCCATTTCGTTTTTCTCTTTATCGTTACTGTTTATATCCACGTTTATATCAACGGAATACAAATTAGGAAGATAATGGACACCGGTTTGTCGTTTACTCGCCCGTACGTTTAATTTAAATCTTTGCTATAAGTCAATGGTAAAGCGACGGATACATTGTTTACGTTAAATAGAGAGAGAGAGAGAGAGAGAGAGAGAGAGAGAGAGAGAGAGAGAGAGAAAGAGATCTGAATTGCAGTACGCGTAGGAAATATTGAACTCAATGATATATTATACATTATCGATTTCGAATGGATATGAATAATGCGGGATTGGAAAATATATGGGAGGCACGTTTGTGATTTATTATTTGCGTTTTTTTCTTTCATCGATCCTCCCCCCAAAATTCGACAGAATGGATTTTACGATAAACAAATAATTTCGTATCGATGGAAGAATTTGAAAAGAAAAAAAAATATATATATATATTTATATATGTAGATGGGAGTTGTGAGAAAAGAATGACGAAGGAATTATAATGATATTTGATTTTTCTTGCTGATATAATGACATCGATTAATCGATGATAACACGTTGACGCGTTAAGTATGACGAAAAAATCAGTTGCAGTATAGGTCGGTAGTATATTAACATATATACATGTATGTTTTTAAATTTTAAAAATATAATATACAGGTCCAGGTTAAAATTTGATAGGAATGAAAAAGAAAATGGGGATAAAAAAACATGGAAACGTATTTTCGTTACGTGTTTATTCTTTCCTCGCCATTATTTAAGCTTCGAATTCGTTTATAGAGATTTATAAATGATTTTAATTAAAGACGGTTGTTGTTGTGTCGTCGTTGCAGAGAAACGAAATTATCGGGCATAAATGGAAATACAAACGGTTTTGTTCCTCTGACGATACGTATAAAAAAAAAAAAAAAAAAAAAAGATAGGAATTGTATTTTACGACGATAGAAAAAAGAGAAAAAAGGGAAAAAAATCTTAACGTCAAAGAGAAAAATAATTTATTTATTCGAATTAATTTTATTTGTTGCCGTTGTACACGTAAATTTGACTTTTCGATTTGAGAAGCCATTAAATCCCATAAATATCTATTCGATAGTCATTTAATGCTTACAACAACGTCGCGTTCGTACGAATTAACGAAACAATTATAAAAAATTATTTGTTTCGTTCGTATTTTCGAAGCATCGATCGCGTTTTGCTCGATATAATTTTTCGTTACGTTATTCAATTCTCAAAAAAATATATTTTATAAATCTTCGTTCTTTTATTTTTAATTATCATTATTTTTTTCCCTTATCTTTTGTTTTCGACGTGAAATTAATTAACTCTTTTCCATAAACGAAGGTTTATATTTGATTAAAATAATTTTTATACTGTGCAACTTTCAACTCGCATATACACATACATACATACATATGCGAAGGGTATATACGTTATATGTACAGGGTGTCTATAATAAAACATTCTGATAATAAAAACGAAACGGAATAAACTCGAAACATTTTCATTCATTCATTCATTCATTCATTCATTCATTCATTAACGTTGTAGGACGATTCATAAACAGCCTGTATATATCTTTTTATAAACATCAAATTAATATCCTCCCTCTTTAAAAACCAAAATTAATTATTATTTCGTTATATCAGAAATTGATTGCGTTAGAACTTGACGGGTAAATTCGAGAGAGTAAATATTCAACAACGCAACTGTGTATGAATCGTCTAGGTCGTACGTATTTTATAAAACGGATCGTAAATATTAGTGAACGTCGTTCGTCGTCGTCGATGTTTATAGCAAACGGGAAAGGTCAGAGTATCAGTTCTATTCCGACTCTCGTATCGTTCAAGCTTACCCAACGTAAGTATTTATATAATTTCTACTCTTTTCCAATTCGAAATAATTATACGATCCTTCAATGGAGTACGTTCTTTACAAATCACGTTACCACGAGCACACGCGCACGCACAAAAACATGATCGTTTCTCGTTGACACAGACATATAATTTAACACGAAATAATCGTAATTCGAACGTCTAACGAGTAATTAAATCATTAGATCATTTAAACAATCAAATGGTGAAAAATTACAACGGAACGAACTAAAAAAAAATAAATAAATAAATAAAACATAAAAAAAAAAAAATAGATCGTTTCTCGTCGCATTTAATCGTGACCCTATTTCGGGTTATCAAAATCGTTCCATCCTCGAACACCACCCCCATCCCCACCCACCCCCACCCCCCGCCCGTTCGTAGTAGTTCCCTTGCGAATGATATCAAATCGAATTTTTTTTCTTTCTTTCTTTCTTTCTTTCATTCTTGATCCCATAGAACGTTGTTTCGATTAATGAGTCCTACCTATTTCGAGACTATCGATCTCGGAAGGATTGTAAATCTCAAATTGGAAATCGAAAGCGTTTACTCGATTTGAATGAAAACTTTTTGAACTGTTAGAGGCACTGGTCGACGTACGATTAGCGACGAATTTTCGAGAATGGATGAAGAGTGAAAATAATGGAGAGAGAGAGAGAGAGAGAGAGAGAGAGGGAGGGACGAGAGAGGATTCAGGAAACGAAACATCACGACCGAGTAATATTCTCAAGGGGGTAATTAAAACGACATTACATCTCGCGGATGTTTAAACGAAAAGTTATGCCGGTAGAACGTTTCCCTCCATTACGTTTTCGTAATTATAACGAGCTTCGTCCAAACTTGATGAGAGCATGTACGATATGAAATGTGCCACCCGAACGAGCCGCCAACTTCGTTGTATCTTTTAAGTTGCTGATTAAATGGATGATCGGTTTAACGCGTACTAATCCGGTTAATACGTATACGTCGGATTCGTTTGTGCGTTCGTACGAGATATAAAAATATTTTTGAGATATCGCGCCACACTAACTCGCGTCATTCGAATCGTAAATAGATGTATGAAAAAAAAAAAAATAAAAGAAAGAAAGAAAGAAAAAAAAATGTGTCCGAAAAGGTGATCGGTGTCTCGTTGATAATTATAGATTTCGTAAAAATTATTTTTAAACCCCCTACACCCCCCTCCACTCCCCCGCCCCGCGTGAAAATAAAACGTAATTCGTAAATGTTTTGTTGGGGTTTTCTTTTTCTCTCTCTCTCTCTCTCACTCACTCTCTCTCTCTCTCTCTCTCTCTCTCTGCTCGTCTCGTTTCTCACAATTATTAAATATTATTTGTATTCGAAATTAAGAAAAAAGTTGTATATAAAAGAGAGAAGGAGGGAGAGAGAGAGAGAGAGAGAGAGATTTAATAGCTCTCCTATTAGAATAAAAATATTCTAATTAATCCCGGTAATTGGTTAAATGAGTATTAATAAAAAAAAAAAAAGAAAAGAAAGAAAAAGAAATAGAGATAACATTGTCGAGAAATTAATATTTTTACAGAAGGTTAACTTTAATCTATTTTACTATTCGCGTATTTGTCAGCATTCGTAAATTAAAAAAAAAAAAACTTTCTTTTAAACGTAATTTAATATATGTATATATTTTTTTTTTTTTTAATGTATATATACATACATATTACACGAAGAAACGTATAAGTATCGGTCGACAAAATTGATCAAAAAAAAAAAAAAAAAAGAAATAGAAAAGAAAAGAGAAATAAAATAAATAAATCATTTTGAAAAAAGAAGTGTCATCTCAAAAATCAGACTAACGTCGAAGGACGACGTAACGGTTTTCAATCTTGATGTCAACGAATAAAATAAAATACGTATGTTCGGATATGAGTTAGTATCGATAAGAAAGAAAAAAAAAAAATGTCATCTCAAAAATCAGACTAACGTCGAAGGACGACGTAACGGTTTTCAATCTTGATGTCAGCGAATGAAATAAAATACGTATGGTCGAATTTAAATTGGTATTCATAAATAAATAAATAAATAAAAAATAATAAAAATAAAGAAAGAAACAAAACCCCGAATATATGGGACAGTATTTTGGGTAGACTTACAGGGGAGATATATTTTTTTATTGGTACAAACCTCTGCCAATTTTTAACGAAGTCTTTCGTATCGGCTGGCACCGATAGGATTACGAAAAATCCATATCAATCCGGATCTCGGACACGTTTGCTAGATGCCATTCACCAAGACCCTTTTTCCGAAGACTGATTTCCTTCGAACTTATTCGTGCGGAAGAAGAATAAGAAGAAGAAGAAAATAAAAAAAAAGAAAAAAGGAGATGAGGTTGCTTCGTCCAAGGACTCTCTTCACTATCTTATTCTTATTCTTCAACGGGTTAACGTCATTTGCTTGGTAAATACCATGAATATTTACGAAGGTCACGTTGCTTTAACAAGTTTTTCCTTATTTTTCTTCCTTCTTTGTTTTTTGTTTTCTTAATCCTTGCTTTTTATCTCACAATCGATTTTACAACAAACGCAGATCGTATTTGTATATCTTTATATCTTTACACGATCCTTCGTTTATATTTTCTTTCGTTTCTTCTTCTTCGTCTACTGTCTTTCTCTCTTCATTTGTTTCTTTCAATCAATTTCTTTTTTTCTTTTTTTTTTTTTCAATTGAAAAAAATTTACCGATTCGTTGAGAAAATTACGTATCGATATTTAAACGAGTAAAAGAGAGAGAGAGAGAGAGAGAATCGAAATGAAACGTTAAATTGAATAAAGCCATGAATATCTGGTCGGTAGTAAAAATTAACGTATAACAAAATTAATGGATACGTTTTCGCGCTTCGTTAGATCCGATTATTTATTTATTTATTTCTTTTTTTCTCCTCCGTAATTCGTGATCGCGATCTCGTTAATATCGATAAATGAAATTTATTACGATGAAGTTATTACGTGATGTACTTGATATATTTGTGTGTGTGTGTGTGTGTGTGTATAAAATGAAAATAATAAGGAAGAAAAATACGAGAGAAAAAAAGGAAAAAAGATTAAAGTGAAATAACATGTGAAATATGTTATGTCACAGTTATCGTATTATGCAAGACAGGGGACGGTCACTTCGGATTCGCATTTTCTTACGTCCAGAGATTTTTGAAATATCATATTTGTTCTACCGAAAGAAAATTGCCCTGGTGGAAGAAATCACTGCCATTCATGTACCCTTTTCACTGGTAGGCGAATTTCCAGAAAACTATTTTATATTACCGTATGTTTCGAAGTAGAGAGAAAGAGAAGAGGATAGGGCGAGAGTGAGAGATATATATATATATATATATATATATATATATATATATATATATATATATATATATATACATACGAAAGGAAAAAAATATAAAATAATGATTTAAATTCAGATAGGAACGTACTTCTTTTTTTCATGAACGATTTCATTCATATTACATTCTTACATACCAAGGCGGAAAATTGAAATTTTCATAAAAAATAAATTAAACGATTTGCAAAATTTATTTGCCTCGCGAAGTCACATAAAATCGGTTTTTCTCGTAAATCAGTCAAAGGAAACTGGCGTGCTCGATGGTTATTACAAAAAAAAAAAAAAGAAAAGAAAGTAATGATTAAAAAACTAAAAAAAGAAGGAAAAGAAAATTAAAGAGAGAGAGAGAGAGAGAAGAGATAGGAAAATACACGATAAAGTGGTGTGCGAGCGTGATCGATATCTTATCATGGAGAAGCCTTTGAAATTTGTTTTTAATTTGATTTTATTTATCGAATAACGCGCCACGTTATTTTTATCTTTTTTTTTTTTTTTTTTTTTTTAATGCAATGTCACCAAAAAACAAATCTATTGATATTCGCGAAAATGAATATACTTTAGAATTTGACGAAAGGAAAAATTTGAAATGATCCTTTTAATAGTGATTACGTCGTTTTAAATATATGTACATATTTACGAGTACACGTCAACAACCTAATTTTCGTTATTTATTAAGAATTGCATTTTGTTAATATATATGTATATGTACGTAGAATACGTACAAATATACAGCGATGAATGGGTAAACATTAAAACTACAACAATGAAACAATTTCTGTTCTATCTCGAAGGACGACCAACAAATATTGAATATCGTTTTGATTGGTCAGTCGATTTAGCGATATTCTATTTTGTAAGAGACAATAATACTTCGTGTTCTCGTTAAAGTGAGCTTTGATGAAACTCTCTCGTAACAATATAAACCTATACATACATACATACATACATACATACATACATACATACATGCATATATATATGTACATATATATCATACTATACTTTACTATTGAATCGCAAACATAAATATATTCGTTTACATAGTACTCATTACGCCGTTTATACCTGCAATCGAATTTATTTGTACTTCAACAATCTAATGTTTATTTATCTCGAACGTATTATATCGTCCATCTTCAAAGGCTATTGAGAAACGTATTTTATGAATTAGGTATAAACGTTCGGGATGTTTCTTTCATGTCCTACGAGAATACGAGGGATTAAAAATGTGAAACCTTTCATCCCCCCCCCCAACCCATTTAAAATGACGAATACATAGTCCTTTGAGAATCGTTTATTTTTCACGCGTTCTTCGAATCCAGTTTTCAACGAACATTGACATAGCCATATATATTTTCCCTGGTCTATACTTCGATCATGAAAAATGTTGAGATACCTCGCGTAACTACCGTTTCTATTTTCTCGAAATTGTTGTCTCCCCGTAAGAATATTTTCGAACGAATTCAAGAGACGAG
>OU427003.1:7343634-7401134 GCA_911387935.1 Dolichovespula saxonica | reverse complement strand
TTATTTTGTATCGTCCCACGGTCCACGTCATTTTGTTTTCCCTTTCCCCCTTCATTTCGTTTCATTTAACGTCTTCATCTCGTTCTATTTTCTACTCGTTTCCTTCTTTTTTATCTGTCTCTGTGTGTGTGTGTGTGTGTGTGTGTTCTTTTTTCCTTTCTTTCCTTTTTTCTATTCGCTTCTTCTTCGTTACTTTTTTCTCCTGCTCCTTCTTTATTTTTTTTTTTTTTTTTTTTTTTTTTGTAAACAAACGCCTGTCCTTCCACCATCACGATTGCGGACGAAACTACTTAAGAGAGAGAGAGAGAGAGAGAGAGAGAAATAGTTGGATCCTATATACTTTTGTTACAAATCCAACCGATTCAACGTTTGAACCTTTTGGTCGGTTCATTCGTCCATCCCTCTGAACCCACCAGGACGATCAATACTCACCTGCTCGAGCACATACGTGCCACGCGCTGCTTTCGAATAGGTTGAGATAACGTGAATACCCAACCCACATTTCTTTTTTTTTTTTTTTTTATTATTTTTTCCCCCTCCCACGTTTGACTCCGTCCTCCATCTTTTTGCCAATATCTATACACGTAAAATAAAATTTTATCAAATGAAATAAACTTTTGATAAATTTTCTTTTCTCTTTATTTTTTATTTTTTTTTTTTTTATTTTTTATTTTTTATATTTTATTTTTTAATTCCTTCAATTTTATTCCTTCAAATCTTTCCTTAAATCTTATTTATTATCGTTCTTATTCATATGGAAAATATCACGTGGACATTTCTGATTCGCGTGTATATCGCGTTTGATCGTACCAAAATATTCGCTTTTATCGTAATTATCGATTATAATTGGAACGAATACGGGTAATAATTTAATTTGTATATTTTTTCGAATTAATAATGCGACGGTGCATCGACGTGGTTAGCGGGGTTGATGATCGAATTTGAAAATTTTCGTGTTCAAATAGTAAATGCGATCTGTTCGTGTCGTTAATTTTAACACGACGGATCACTCGTTTAAAATTTTCTTTACGAATTGAATTCTCAAGAACCCCCACCCCACCCCACCCCGAACGATTATGTGAATAACGATGGAATTGTATTACAAATTTATCGCATTTGCTTCTTTTTGTAAATACGTCTAATGATTAATTCAATCGATTTTTGTAACGTTATATTACTTAGAAAAGAAAAAATAAAAATAAAAAAGAAACCTCGCGAAAATATTTTGGACAACTCGATGCAAAGATTTACACGAATTACTATCTCCTTTTTTTTTTTCTTCTATGTACCATCACGACAGAGTGCATACATGCATACATACATACATAGATACATAGATACATACATATATGTATTTCAAAGCATCGTAAAGCAAATAAGCGTACTTAAATGAACCAGGTGGCCCGATATGGAGGTCAAGGATTTAGGAAGTCGGTTGTGTGCTTAAATGAAAATTGCGAGGTAATTGCGAAAGAGGGATTTCTTTCGGAATTGCGGCCATCTTCTCGATCCACTTGCCATTTTAAAAAGCTTCCTTTCGTTGCAACTGGTAAGCCCGCTTACATATATATATGTATATATATATATATACGTGTGTGTGTGTGTGTGTGTGTGTGTGTGTGTGTGTGTACATATGTATCCCGCAAACGTTCTCAAACATCTTTAGTTTTGCTCTCGAGTAGAAACACATTCTAAGCATTTACCACGGTCCCAACGGAGACGAGAATGGAGAAAGCCCGAAGTTACTTCAGCAAATGACGATTACCTGCCTCAAGAGATACCTAAAACTTTGATTTACTTTTCGGTGGTCCGCCATTTAAAGAGAGAGAGAGAGAGAGAGAGTGAGAGAGTGGTTAACCATAGTTACGTCCTATTTGCCGGAACTTCGACTGTTAATAAATTGAAAACGTGTCCGCTGAAAAGTGAAAGCTTTGTTTGAAAATTAAAAAGTAAAAAAGACAAAAAAAAAGAGAGAGAGAGAGAGAGAGAGAGAGAGAGAGTAAGCACGTCCTCGACGAATGAATGATAAAACCGAACCCCGAAAAGTTCTACGAACTTTTTCATTTACCATTCGCGTACCCGTTCTTACTCCCATTCTTGTTCTCTATTTTCTTGGTTCACGAATTAAGGAAACAAATTTTCAATCGACCACCACGATTGCTTCGTACTTGCTCGATCCATGTGCGTCCAAAGATATCGAACGTCGATGAATAAAAAAAAAAAAAACATGAAAGGATTTTGTTTGCAAATGAAAAGGTAAAAAAGGTGAGGGTGGAGAGGGGAGTGAAAGAAGACGTAATTTAAAAGAGACGTAAATTTGACCAATGACGATCGATCGATCGATCGTGTCAAAGGGTATCGAAACTTTACTTTTTATTATCATTATTATAATTATCGTTGTCGTCGTTATTATTTGAAAAGTTTAGATCGAAACGCAATTAAAAGTTTCTCCCGCGAATTTCTCGATTATCGATGGAAATAATAAATGGTATAAGGATATCCGTAGAAAATGGAAGCAAAGGATCGCAGGAGTATGGCGTTAACTTTATAGTGTAAAGTGCCGAAAGGGATAATGCAAGGTGTAAGCTTCCTTCACGGTCAATTTCCGATGAAAGAGTCTGCATGCAGATCTCGTTTCTCTAGGGACTCTCCATTTTACTACGGGTTTTACCGTGACTCTACGTGGATAAGGTCTTGCATTCGCATACCAACGGTAAGTGAAGTAAAGAAGACCGACAGAGACAGAGAGACAGAGAGAGATAGAGATAGAGATAGAGTGTTAGAGAGAGAGAGAGAGAGAGAGAGAGATCAGGTCAAGGATAAACTCAGCAACCATATACGAAGCAATTCCTTCTGATCTCTACTACGTATAACATTACAAATTTCTCAAGCTCCTCCTCCGTGTTAACTCGATATTAAAGTGCTTTTTTATCGGCCAATAAATAATACAACGCAAAAGTAATATTCGTTTTAAATGGTTATATCGACTTTACGAAACTAAAGAATATTCCTAGTCACTTGAAATAGGAACGTGTATCGATATTTTTACCTTTAGTATACCCCGTGAGTTTTTAAATTTACGATTTTACACGTTCGATAGATGATAGCTCGTACGTATTTTTCTTTTTTTTTTTTTTCTTTTACGTTTTCTCTTGCTTCTTTTTTTTTTTTTTTTTTGCGAAACAAATGGATTCGATTCATTACGGGAAGACGGTACATACGGTATATTTGTAAAGTAGTAAATGTTGTTTTTGTATTTTATTTCGGGTTGGTCGATAAGTAATGAGGGGAGTTTAGAATTTTCTTAGTATTTCAGATCTTTCAAATAAATAACGCTCGTAATTTAGTATCTTTTATTATTACTAAAACGTCGACATTATTTATTCATTCATTTATTCATTCATTTATTTATTTATTTATTTATTTATTTATTTATTTATTTATTTATTTATTTATTTATTTATTTATTTATGCGAACGCGATAGTTTAGCGTTCTGGTCGATGGTAACGGTAAAATATTTCAATAAAATATGCATATTGAAAAGTTTCTTCACGCCGCTCGGAAATCTCTTTGGTTCGACGTAAAAGATAAAAAAAAAATGCGATAGTACAGAATCTTAATAAAAAAATATTGAAAATTGATTGAGAAAAATCCAATATTAATTTATTTGAATAAAATTATGTTCGGTATAATGCAGTGGTATAGTATTTCGATAAAAAAAGAAAAAAAAAGTACTGAAAATTTCGCGGAGAGACCACAACGTTAATTATCGACCGACTCAAATATAAAAATTTCAGGTTATATGAATTTTTCGTTATACATAAAAAAAAAAAAGAAAGAAAAGAATGAGAAGGAAAGAAAAAAATTGGGTTAGAAAGTTTTTAATTAAACCATCAGAGATGAGCCCTGATAAATCATTTAGGAAGGATTCTATTCCATTGAGGCGAACCATTTCTTGAATAATACAACGTCTTGTGCCCACCACCCTACCATTCCCCCATTGGATTAAAATCGCGTGTTAGACTTAATGTCGGTATCCACGTTGATGCAATGGAGTTTATATCAAATTTCGATGTACGAAGGATAAAATATATTTGTGCGATATATGCGACGGATATAGCGTACGTAACGATAACGTCACCCGGTATATTGCGATAAAATAACAAAATGTCGTGCTCGTGAAATTTAATTTCTTACAATACATTTAATTATCAATAACACGTTATATTTTCGTTCTATGCTCTTTGTAAAACGAAAGAGTATATCGACGAAAAAAGATAAACAATTCATTAACACGCATATACATATATATATATATACATATATATATATATTTTTATATCGATATAAATTATCAGTGAACGCGAGTATATATCGATTGTGTTTTATCGTAAACGTAGAGTTATGTTAATTCAACGAATTTTCGATTTTATCGTATGACAATAAATTTTATTGTTCGCACGTTTATTTCGCGTAATACGGTCGTCGAGAGTTGTTAAATAAATGAAATCGAAGAATGAATGACATATGACGCTTTGGCGTTACGCAAAACTCATAACGACTGTACTGTTGCAAAGTGCACTATTGTATCAATCGGAATACTTAGAAATTTGTCTGTTTCTTTTTTTTTTTTTTTTTTTTTAAATAAGCTCGATAATCAAAGTTGAGTTTAAAGATCAACAGCACCACGCATTGTGTTGTTTGTAAGTACTTACGACGTTGTCGGTCGATAATAACGATTCACAGTCGATTTCTCATTCCACCAATTACTCATTTTATCTTTTATAAGGGGATAAAAAAAAATGAGAATGAAAAACAAAAAAATATATGTATAGGTTTCATTGTGAATGAAAAATTGTTTTCTCTTTTGCATATATTCGAAATACGATGAAATCGATTGTTCTTTTCTTCGTTCCGTTTATTTCATTTTTTCTTTCCTCTTTCCACTCTTTCTTTTTCTTTTTTTTTTTTTTTTTTTTCTTTTTATTAACAGTTCACCGTTTCACTTTACTTTTTAGTTTACCTATACTTCGTTTACTTTAGTAAAAGGACAAACTGGAATTCCCTCGCGAAAAATATGAAAACTACTTCCTCCAAAACTGTACCTATAACTTCGAAACCAATGACGGATCCAACAAAATACGCGTGGTTCTCTCTCGGGTTAGTGCAAATATTGCTTTTTTGAGTTATCTTTATCGAACTAACGAATTGAGAAGCATATATTATTTACGTGAAACTTTTACTTGGAAATCATCCGTTCGATTTTTCCATATGTATACGTATATATATATATTTACATTTTTTTACAAAAAATTATACTTCTTATACGAACAAGATGTATTTTAAGATAATTCGATTTTATGTAAACAAACATCTCCGACATGCAATCGTATTATTTCCCGTTGAAATAACATTACGAGATAATGAATTTTAGATTAATATGTATGTATAAAGTACGTACGTGACGAAATGAAATATTTCTTAATAATAATTTTCTCAAGTCAAAACGAACGATAAAATAACGATAATTGAATTTCGATACATGTACAAATATGTGCGTGCGTGTGCGTGCGTGCGTGTGTGTGTGTGTGTGTGTGTGTGTGTGTGTGTGTGTGTGTGTGTGTGTGTGTGTGTACAAGATTTTATATTGTATTTTATATACGTGTCCGTATATATAATTACTCTTCACGCGAAAAAGTTTACAGCACAAAAATTAAAATATATTTTTTTTTCCCTGCTTCCCGTATGTATATCTTATCCTACGAGTGATAGGATAATGCGAGAATAATGTATTCTTCTATTTCCTGTATGTATCTTTCTTTAAAAAAAAAAAAAGAAGTTATACGAGATAATATGAGAATGATATATTTTTCTATTTAACATATGCATATTTGCCACCTAAAGAAAATAGGTTAATACTAGGATCAAATATTTTTCTAACGTAACCACGTAAATACGGTTATCTTCGTCGGCCCGAATAAATATAATACGATTATAATACATTTTTCTATTTATCATATACGTCCGTACTATCTTCGAATAATAATAATAATAATAATAATAATAATAATAATAATAATAATAATGATACGAAGAAAATATATAAATTATCGCTCAACATATATTTTTATATACCTGTACTTGGGTAATTTATTTTTTTTTCTCTTTCTCGGAAATAGAATAATATAAATTATGTATAATAATAATAATAATAATAATAATAATAATAATACGTAACGTAAAAAAAATATATATAAATTATCGCGCAGCATATATTTTTATATACCTGTACTTGGGTAATTTGTTTGTTTCTCTTTTTTCTTTTCGTTTTTCTTTTTTTCCTACATTACGCGGAAATAGAATAATATAAATTATGTGAAAAAAAGGTATAGCCACGAACGCACGAACACGCGCTTCTTTCAGTCCGAATAAAACGTGACCGTGGTACGATGATTAATTGTAATAGCGTTTTAAGACACGTTTCGTTATTCTAGACAAAAGTGATTATAACATCAATAATCAGGAAGTTAACGGTTAAAAGCGTCCTTGAAAACGTTTCGTTATCTCTCACTATCACTCTCTCTCTCTCTCTCTCTCTCTCTCTCTCTCTCTCTCTCTCTCTCTCTCTCTCTCTCTCTCTCTCTCTCTCTCTCTCTCTCTCTCTGTTCTATCCATCTATGTTCGCCATTAACTACTCGAGTTAAATCTAGCCGCAACGTTTACATACATATATATATATATATATATATATATATATATATACCATACCAGTTTTGCGAACGAACGGCGTCCTAACGAAATTGTAACAGTGACGTAGAATGAATTAGAGTAGCAAACGGAGTGGTCGGACATTTAACGGAAGTCCCTTAGATGCCATCGAGAGAACTTCACCGTCTTTTCTACCGCTTCTGTAACTTCCGGTGTAGGACAATAAACTTGCTTTCTTCCGACGTAGTCAAGGAGAAAGAAAGAGAGAGAGAGAAATGGAGTGAAAGAAGGAGAGAGATAGACAGAGAGTGTCTGTGTGTGTGCGTGTGTCTGTGTGTCTATGTGTGTGTGTTCGTGTGTTTGTGTGGAAGTAACGTTCGTGTCACACGATAAAATGCAAATGACACGGGAACGTGGCTTGCACAATGGAGGCATACATAGATAGACGCTTGCTATAAACCAATACGAACGGTTGGATATTCTCCTGGCTACGTACACAATATATACATATATAATATATATATGTATATACATATATAATATATATATGTATATACATATATAATATATATATGTATATATATACACACACTCACACACACATATATATTCGAATCGTTATGTATCTACTAACAATAACGTGTACTCCCGATCGGCTCGACGAAATCAATATGAAAATACACAGACCATTTGCTCTGTTTTTTCTTTTTCTTTTTTAGTTTTTTTTTTTTTTTTTTTTTTTTTTTTTTTATCGTTTTCGTTAAGAAAAATTCCTAGGGGGAAAATTTCCCGTTTTTTTTCCTAATTTTATTAGGAAAAAATAATTTCCTTATTTTTTTTTAATTTTGCTATTTATTTGTTTTTTTCTTAGAAATATACATAGATGCCAATTCGGGAAAATCGTGGGATAAGGCTCGTAGTTTAACTAACTCGATGAAAAAAAAACAAAAAGAGAGAGAGAGAGAGAGAGAGAGAGAGAAGGGATTGGCCCAAAATGTCTCCTAATAAGGGTAATCGATTTTTAATATCAACCAATGAATTTTTTCTTCGCATCATGAATAATATCACGTAATCTAGTTTCACGTGCGAGAACTATGCCGTTATATATTTACGCTACTTAAGTTGTTGTATACAAATTGGCAACATCACTTACTCTCCATTTTACAACGTATCCGTCCTAAGTTATATATTTATATATATACATATTTTGCTCAAATATGTTCTCTCAAAAATTTCAAATATTACGAGCACTTTGTGCAATGATTCATGAAGTTTCTTTCTATAGATCGTAAATAAGTATGTCCCGTAAAATCAATCTACCCGTTCCCATAATAGACAGACCTTAGTCCATCATCTCGATGCATACATATAATAATTATTTCTCGTACTTCCTTTATTCCTTTTCCTTCCGGATCGCTAAATCTTATTCCGAAAGAAAATATATTTTCGACGTGTATCAAAAAAAAAAAAAAAAAAAAAAAACAACAGAAAAAAAAGGGAAAAAGAGAAGGAGAAGTGGATGAAAAATGAAAAGAAACCTTTTACCTAATTTCGTTCCTCGATGAGTATCGTCGTACGAATTACGTTGAAAATTGCTTTATCGTTTCTGCGAAGGGAAGGAAGTAAGAACGAGAGAAAAGAAAGATAAAAGAAATAAATAAAGATGGATGGACGAAAGGATGGATGGACGGATGGATATCGAGAGGATTTTCAAAGGAACACTTAAACTGTCCGGGAGAGGTTTGGAAAAGTATGGGGTAGGGAAAAAGAAGGGATATGAAAGAGGAAACAAAAGAAAAAAAAGAAAGAAAGAGATGGAAAGAGAGAGAGAACGAAAAAAAAAAATAAAAAAAGAAAGAAGATGAAGGTTCTTTTTTCAGTTTCTTTCTTTTCTTTTCTTTTTTTACCTCTTTTCTATTTTTCTCCCTTTTATTCCTCCCATCCTTTGACGCATCATTTTCTCAGCTATCCTTCTATCCATCGTTCGTCAGTGTTACATTTTTTTTTTTTCACGGACCCCTCTCTCTCTCTCTCTCTCTCTCTCTCTCTCTCTTCTATCCCTTTCTATCTCTTTCACTCCCTCTTTCATCGGACTCGAAGCATCAACGAGCACGTCCTTCGTAATATTGGAAAGCATCGTGCATGACCGCCGAACGTTTCACAACCTTCCTTTCCTTGCGTTTCTCTCTAGCTATACGTATCTACACACACACACACACACACGAATACATACAACATACATACATACATACATGCATACATACATGCATACATACATGCATACATACATGCATACATACATGCATACATACATGCATACATACACACTCGCGCGTATATATATATATATATATATATATATATATATATATATATCATATATGTATGTATGTATGATATGTATATGTATATGTATGATATGTATATGTATATGTATGATATGTATATGTATGTATGTATGATATGTATATGTATGTATGTATGATATGTATATGTATGTATGTATGATATGTATATGTATATGTATGATATGTATATGTATATGTATGATATGTATATGTATATGTATGTTTCTATGTACATACATACTCTTACGTGATATACTTTGGTATATTAATTGAGGCTGCAATTTACGTAATAAAAGAAGCTTTCAACGTTACCTCGTAGGCGTGCTTTTAGCTAACCGAACGAACCATCATCGAAAGCCAACGGACAAAGAGTCCCGTGTCGTAGGGCCTTGCATCATGCTAATTAATGGCTCATACTTCGCCGAGCTGAAATAACGACGTTCGAACGATAATTTAACGGAACGGTTCAAGCTTTTGTTGTCTTCGAAGGAAAAGAAGATGAAGATGAAGAGGGAAAAAAATAGAAAGAGAGAGAGAGAGAGAACGAAGAAACCGACAAGAAGAGGAAGGAAGGAAGGAAGGAAGAAGAAAATTAGATAAACGAACGAAAGGATTTTCTTCTTTTTTTTTTACTTCGCTTTTTTCGGTCTTTTATTTCTTTTTTTTTTTCGTTTCCTTTGAAATCTTCTCGTTCCTTGGTTGGATGAGCTGGAGCAAGTGTGGGGTTGATCGGGGGTGTGAGGTGTAGGGGTTGGTCAATCGAGAGATTTTTTTTTCTTTTTACTATTAAAAAGACGAGAGATCCCTCGCGAGTGTCCTTTAATTATCGAGATTAAAATGAGTGGTAACCTTAATTCTATAATACTCGTTCGTACTGTCGAGATTTTCTGTCGGTGAAATTCGCCTCGATAATTCCTTTTTCTTTTTGTTCATACACACACACACACACACACATATAAATATATATATATATATATATATATATATATATATATATATCTGTAATTAATTACAGAATACTCTTATACACGTATATATCGGACATTCGAGAAAGAAACGCAAAAGAACATCCTACTCTTTTCTCTCATTTTATTTAATCCCATATAATAGAAATTTTGTAACAAACACACACACATATATATATATATATATATATATATACACTTACACGTACACTTAGATCAACCTTAACGAATTTTATTTATTATGCCTTTTCGACGTGAAACATAGTAACATTCGTTTTTTATTGCGTTAAATCACAGAACAGAAATCGTACGTCGTAGTAATCAAAAGGAAAATTTAATATAATCATGTTCTTATTGAACGAACGATAGTGGTATATCCCGATGAATTCTCATTCCAATTCGAATGTATTAGAGTTGAAATGGATAAACTAATCGTAAGGGAATAGAATAGGAATTCTAGTCGGAGTTATACCAGTTCAATTTCCTATCCAACTAAAATTAGATTATCAAATTCTGTTACGATATAGTTCGACGACGTTTCCTGTTCCTTTTTGTTTATTTTTGATTTTTCCTTTCCTTTTTTTTTTTTTTTTTTTCTTTTCTTCATCGTCGTCGTCACTTTCACGAACAATACATCGGTTCTCTTTGGACAAAAGTAAAATATCATCGAATGAAATTTGTCCTACTCGTGTTCTAAAGATAGATACAAACGAATCGTTATTGTTTAGTTCTTTTATTTGTTTTTGTTGTCGTTGTTTCCTCGTCGAATTTGATAGTTATTAACTGACAGGACAATATCACTCTCCAAATTTTCTACGTGCATGATATTAAACCACAGTCGACAATTATCTCGTGATATAATTGCATATTACTCGCGTCAGTGGACGAAAAATTGAAGCTGCCGGCGATTAAAACCTCCGTAATTGCGAGACCCTCACTTAATTGATATATGGTATAGAGATAGAAATAGAAATATTAAAAAAAAAAAAAAAAAAAAAAAGAGAGAGAGCGAGAGAGAGAAAATTTCAAAGAAAAAGAGAGGGAGAGAACAAAATTCAAGTTAAAGCTAATAGTACTCGTCGTTGTATTAAATAAAAAAAAAAAAAGAAAAAAAAAAAAATAGAGAAGAAGAAGAATTAACACTCACAACTTTTTTTGCAAATTAGCTCGCAAGATATGTTTCTCTATTTCGCTAATTAATTACTCAGCGTTAATGAGTTTCATGATTAAGGACACTTCACAAAGCGTAAATAAGTAAGCGCACCCTGCTCGTATGCTCATGCATTATAAAGATAATTGCAATAATGCTTATTGTCGAATTTAATATTTCTTCGAAATCGCTATATCTCTCCTTGTATGCAAAAACGAGAAGAAAGAAAGAGAAGGAAAAGCGGATATCGTTAAATCACGAATGACCGTGGACGATGTATGCGACATTTACGAAAAAGAAAGAGAGAAAAAGAAAAAGATAATAATAAAGAACAGATAAAGATTTCTATTCGTTTTTAAAATGGAATATTAAAAAAAAAAAAAAAAAAAAAAAGAAAGAAAGAAAGAAAAAAAATAAAAAAAAATCTTTATTCGTTTTAAAGAACAGAACCGACGAAAAGGGAAAGGAAAGGAAAGGAAAAAAAAAAGAAAAAAAAAGAAAAGGAAAAGAAGAAAGAAAATAAAATAAAATGAAATTGAGTGCACGTTCGTGAGCGAAGTTTCTCGCGTAAGCACGAGAAAGATGATATCACGTAATACAAATCGATGATTAGTTGCGAGTAAAACGTATAGCACGCGAGCACTTCGTAGGAATCTTGACTTTGACTTTCCTTCCCCCCCCCTCCCTCACCCTCCTTTTGTTTACTTCCATTCGCTCTTATTTATTTAATTCTTTTTTTTTTCTTCTTCTTCTTTTCTTCTCGTTTCTTCGTCGTTTCGAAGGGAAGAGGGTAGGGGGTAAAAAAAACAAAAAAAAATAAAAAATAAAAAGAACGTTAAAGGTAGAACGAAAAAAGGTGCAGCTAGCAAACCCGGCCTAAAGAGAACGAACGAACTATCGAGCGGCTCCCTGTAGCATTTCACGCCCACTCGTCCTCGGTTCTCTCGTTTTTCCTTCCCTCCCTCCCTCCCTCCCTCCCTCCCCCCTCGTTCAGTTCCCGTTCACTTCGCGCATCGAAATTGCAGCCGAGTTACTTTCTCGAAAACCGTTTCTTTTTTCTTTTCTTTTTTTTTTCTTTTTTTTTTTCTTTTTTTTTTTCTTTTTTTTTTTCTTTTTTTTTTGCGAGATTAATACGACGGTTCGGTTTACTCCCCCCGCCTCACTCGATCCACGGCCATTTCGAAACTTTTCATCGGTTTGCCCCCTTTTCAAAAAGTTTCTCAACGATTAAAAATCTCTCGTACGTTTCTCTTCGTACGTGTACGTTTACGTGTATGTTTACGTTTATGTTTACGTGTATGTTTACGTGTATCGTTCGTTATTGTTCGCGTTATGTAGATACACATATAGCGAACAATATCCGATATCACCTAATAATCATTCTACCATCTCGTCTTTCTCTTTTTATCCATCCCTTATTATCCGTTATCTCGAATATCTCGCAAGGATATCCTTTACAAATGGATACTCTCTCGCGTGTGCGCGCGCGCGCGCGCGTGTATCTGTGTATATGTGCGTGTGTGTGTCTTTTGTAAATATAACTCAGACGCAAAATTGGGGAATATTTTTCGAGTGGATTCTTGTCTGATAGGAAAGAAGTAAAAAAGGAAAAAAAAATTGAGAGAACAAAAAGAGAGAGAGAGAGAGAGAGGGGGGGGGGGGTGGAGGATAAAATGAAGAACGAGAATCGAAAAGCTAACGAGCTCGAATTCGAGTGGCATTAATATAAAAATCATCGTGTTCTTATGACTAATCGTGAATCATCTCGAGTATCGAGTGGCGATAAGATATCGTTTATCTTGAAAGGAAAAGAAAGAAAGTAAAAAAAAAAAAAAAAATAATAAATAAATAAAGAAATAAAAAGGAAGGAAAAGAAGACGAGAAGAAGAGTAAGAAGAGGAAGAAGGGAAAAAAAAAACTTATGCGTTTATATACCTGGAGGGAACAGTGGCGTCAAAGATTTATCGATAAAAATGATTTTTAAAAAGCCCTCGAGATTCGATGAGGGATGAAAGATAGGAGGAGAATAACGGTGCACCGTAGAAAAATCCTTTTTTCAATATGACTAAGGCTGATAGAACCCTCCTCCTACTCCTCCTCTTCCTCCTCCTCCCTCCTCCCCCGTCCCCTACTCACTCTTTTAGATCCTTCGCCGTAGAAACATAATAGATGTTTTCAAAGAACGAAGTCATTTTAAGCGACTCGTTTTCCATAACGGAACACAGCAAAGTTTACGATGGAACGTGAATTCCGTTAGTACGTAAGTTGCTTGGAAATGCATTTTTAATGCAAGCTCAGCGCCGCCGTTTCCTTGGCTTTTGCATTCAAATCGATTCGATGGAAGAGTTACAAATATGCAACGAAGCTGACAGAAGTTTTAGTTAAAGTTCGAGAATGAGTTTAGCGATAGAGAGAGAGAGAGAGAGAGAGAGAGAGAGAGAGAGAGAGAGAGAGAAAAGACAACAACATCCGTTCGATATTAATAATTAACGATATTCCGAAACGTTTGAATATTTTTTTTTTTCCTCTCCTTTAAGAGTTATAATAATTTTAATTAATTTTATTTATCCGTAAGCGCGCGCATACGCGTACGAACAAATACGATAGAAATAAACCAACAAACTCAATAATATTTGAAAATGAATGGTAAAGCATTTTGGGAAACACACAAATACACACAAGCGCGCGCGCGCGCGCGCGCACACACACACACACACGACTAACGTACGAAAATTCCATAAATTTCCAACTGGAAATAGGAAAGCTCGAAATTGCAGATATGAACTCGTTTGGAAACACCTTTGCTCATAACCAGAAATTACCGAAGATGGAAACGTGTGGTTGGAAAACCGGAAAGTGCATTTTCTCATTGACTTCAATCCAACTGCTTAACGACTCGTAAAGCGAATTGCATCGTACGTGTATTATTGTTAGTGACATTAAGAAACGTGTTTATATCGCGTTTATCAAAATATTGCATCTAGTACAATATTTTCGGGTAGAAGATATTGATTATCGTTTGAAAGTAAAAAAAATGATAACTAACTGCAGTTTTCGATTGCATGCTTGTATGTACATCGTAAATGCATAAGAATCAATTTCATTGGTATCTCTCATCGTTACAAATATTTTCTAATCCGTAACAATTGGGACATCATATATAACGGATTAATACGTTCGTAAAAAATAATTATTATAATAATAGTGATTATAGTTATCTCTTATAACTATTATTAGTTATGAACTAATATACTCTCACTCTCTCTTTCTAATTAAATTATATAATTATATCATTTCCTCTAACTATCATCGATCATAAAAAAAAAAATATCTATAATACATTGACCACAGTATACAAATAGTTACATTATATACATATATAATACACTATATATAACCAGATTGAAATGAAATATTAAACAGGATAAAATTTCAATTTTCGATACAAACTTTTATACGTTTCGTCTGAACAACCGTTTAAAACTCGTCGCACGTATTTCTTTTCGCGTCCGACGTAATTTCTTTTTAAAAGTTAAAAAAAAAAAATAAAAATAAAAATACATCCCATACGATCGCGTACGTATACGTAAGAGAGAGAGAGAGAGAGAGAGAGAGATAGAGACAAAGGGGTGAAAATAAAATGAAATAAACAATCTGTGACGATTTGTTCTCGCAGGGAAGGTTTATCATTATCGTACTTGTATGAGATCAGAGATGTTATTTAATTTACCATAGTGCGATCTCGTGTAATATTGTAAAAACGTGAGAGGGAAATAGCGAAATGAAAATTGTACGTAGGCTTTAACGGGGCTACCTGTTGAGCTACTCCGTTCACGAGTAAGCAGGAGGCCTCTGAAGAGGCCGGGAGTCAGTCAAAGTCGGCCTTAAGCGGTAAGAATATCGTAAAGTGCTCGATATTTTTCTAAGACAAACTTTACTCTATCTCCGTAGGATATTGAAAAAGAAATTCCCAATTCGAGAAAGGTGCCGTAACATTTCTATCGTATCGATAGTTCGACTTTATTCGATTTCTTTTTTCTTTTCTTTTCTTTCTTTTTTTTTTTTTTTTGTTGTTTGTATTTTTCGGCTTTAACGTTTCTCTTCTTTCCATTTGTCCAATAAGTTCAGAATAATTTTCTCTTTCTTCTTTTCTCCCTTTTTCTTTTTTTTTTTTTTTTACTTCTACATCGAAAAAAAAAATAGCTCCGTTCATTTTCATCAAATAAAAGTATAGAAATAAATGAATTCGACAATCGTTACGAATCGGGCGTAACTTGAAAAAACGTGATTAGTTTCCATTCGATTGTTTCACTTTTATTTGTATTCGATTGTGAAAAATGAATGATTAATGAAAATGAACGTATCGAAGTGAAATAAGATCGAAAAAGAAAATAATAAATTAATTAATTAATCAATCGTAAATAAATTTAATTATAAATGAATAAGTTAATAATTTTTTTTCTACGATCACTTATTTTATATAGTATGAAAAAAATATTTTTTTCTTTTTTTTTTTTTTTTTTTTTGATAGAGCGTCGTTCGAACGAAAAATACGTTTGTGAAATTATTAATTTACGAACAGACCTCTTTTTCTCGAACTTAAATAATCACCGATTTCTTATATTTACGCGTCCGAAGTCCGTAACTCGAAAGTTAGATCAATGAGGATTAAATGAAACTATCGAAATATAAGAAGGATCGAGATCATTGACTTGAGATGATTTAAATGACTTTGAGATGATTTTAACTCGAAGGTGGGCATAACGACTGATCTTTCGTTATGATCGTGTTATATTACGATTAAAGATTATCGAATGAATTTAAACGTCGAATTTAAATTCGAAACGAGCTACGAAGTGGACGCAATAAAAAAAGAAAAAATAAATATATATGTGTGTGTGTGTGTATATATATATATTTTTTTTTTCACGTACATTTGTTTCGTCTCTTTTTAAAGTTTCGAAAACGTGTCGTGTACATATTGATCTCCTCGAACGAACGAACGAACGAACGAACGATCGATCGATCGATCCATCGATAGCGAAGAACAAAGTGAACAAGAACAGAGAGCTTAGTGATCCCGCTAGTTACAGTCTCGACACGTAACAGCTTTGATCCGACGCATCGAACTGCGAGACTTCGTTAAAATAGATATTACTTTGTCAAAGATTATGTGCTAGGTGATAGTTGAAAGGCACTTGTATGTTTTTTTTTTTTTCTTTTTTTTTTTTTCTTTATATATTATCGGAAAGAAACTTGACTGTTGGTATCGTTAATCTTCAATAATGTTGCATGCAACTTTCAAGTCATACGCTTATACGATATACACATAAACAATGCATCTATCTCATTTAATTCGATTCTTTTGTTTCTTCTTTTTTTCCTTTACCTTGTCATAAAATTTTTTATTAAATATAAGTTGTATAAAAGTGTGATAATATACTGAAATAGTATAACAACGAAGTATACGTATATAATGTGAAATTTGTAATATTGCATGGTTTAACGATTATATATATAGTATATATAGGGTGTAACTGAAAATATTAAAAAAAGAAAAAAGAAGAAAAGAAACCATATTACGTAAAACTCTAGGTATAGAATAGTTATTGTAAAAGTTATTATTATAATACGCTTAAACCATATCATATAATATAATTTTATTTATAAATAATAGAACACAGTAAACACAATAATAATAATAATAATAATAATAATAATAATAATAATATTTAATTTCATTTTACTATAGCAAAGCGTGAAAAAAAGCTTATGGCATAAAACGGTAAAAAATATATTAATAAAAATACTATAAAAATATCACATTATACAATTATTATTTTTCTTTTCTTTTTTCTTTTAGACGGGTGCAAAAAAAAAAGGGGGGGGGGAATTTAATTTCGTCATATTGTTTAGTACAATAAGTAATTCGTTGTTGAACGCAAAACTCGGGAAACTTTTGCAAACGTTTATACGTAAAGGAAGATTGATCTATTTCTTTTTTTTATTTTTTATTTATTTTTTGTTTTTTTTTTTTTTGTTTTTAGAAGAAGGATAAAGCGAAAATGCTTGAAAAGATCGTGCGTCAATACGTTTTATACAAGAGATAGTATTATACATTCCGATCGTATCGCCGGGTTCAAGTGTGAAAGGCAAAGATAAATTTTTTGTAAAATAAAAATCTCTCTGGCACTCGTACAATTTTCACTTTGGATTACGATTAATCGTGCAACCGTGGTAAAAAAGAGAGAGAGAGAGAGAGAGAGAGAGAGAACTGAATATTCATTTCGTTTTAGCCGATTTAATTTTTCCCTAGGATACGCGTTTCGTCCATGCAACGAAAAAAAATCCTACGGAATATTTACCGCTCGATCGGAACTCTTTCTACGTGATTAAATATATTAGTACGATCGGTGTGTTCGCTCAATTATCTTAACTTTTTCTCGATAATTACGTAGAAAGAAGTAAGAAGAAAGAAACATTCGCATTCTCCCGTTAAAATCGAATTATTGATATTTGTAATAAACGTTGATGCAAGGAAATTGTGAAAAAAAAAATAAAAAAAAAATATTGATCGTACGAACAAATATACGAATCGATTGCGATCGGCTCGATTAATTCGTACGACTAACTGCTTAAATTTATAACGATTGACACGTCATAGTTGTACATGTATAGATATATATATAATATATATATATATATATATATATATCGTCGGACGAGATCGTAAAGCTTTCGTAAATTCGGGAATTGGCTTGATGTGCGGAATTTAATCGGCGACAATGACGGTGCAATTAGTACGATTGGGAATCGTCGACGGAATAATATAGTTCTGGGTTTTAACACGTCTGGTGGATTAGGCTTTCGAATAATAAGTGATCACATTGATAACGACATATTAAATAAAAATAATATATATGTATATATATATATATATATATATATATTAAATTATTACATTTATATAAATAATAATATTTAATTATTGTAGATGCACCACACACGCCATTATATATCCGTTATATGATATTTATTTTCGATAAGGATAAGGATAAATAACGCGAAGGACGATAAAGACAAATTTTATGAAGTCGAATCGAATGGGAAAAAAAAAAAAAGTAAGGAAAGGAATTTTTTTGTAAGTAATTAGATCGTTCGTTCTAATGAGCTTGCGAAAGACAAATGTTTGTTTTCTGTGAGAGAAAAAAAAAAAGAAAAAAATAAAAGAAAAGGAATTCGTAGGAAGTGATAAAGGTCAAGTTGAAAGGTCGTGATTTATTAATCGTGATTTATTTAAAATTCTCGTTCGTCGAACGTCAATATATATCCTCTTTGATGGACATTAACGATTGTTTTTATGAAAGGAACGACCAGTCAAGTCACCGCGCATCCTACCTCTTGTGATCGAATCACCGACATCATTTCTCCTTCCATCCTCGCGAGAGTTCCTACGCCGAAATTCCGAATCCGTCTTATCGATCGTCGTCGTCGACGTAGTCGACGTAGTCGTCGACGTAGCCGTCGTCGTCGTCGTCGTCGTCGTCGTCGTCGTAGTCGACGTAGTCGTTGAAGTTGGCTCTTGAACGATTTGGATTTTCTCGATGGAGCGAACTTCCTCTTTCGACATGGACAAAGCGACACGAATGATCTCTATCATTTTCTCTGGGTCCTCCGTTATTTCCTCTTCAATTTCTTTACCATCCTCCATCCTCGTCGTTTTACGTGGCATCATCCTGCCGGTTTCATCGATCGACTCGGGCCCCACCTTTAACTCCATTTTATCGACCCCTTTCAATATATATTGCCCGTCCAACATCCGAAAGTCTTCGTTATCAAACGTAAGTTCCTTTGACGGGGAGACCTTAACGTTATCATTTTCGTTCCTCGTCTTCGTTTTCGTCCTCGTTTTCTTCTTCCTCGTCATCTTAATCTTTCTCCTTTTCATTTCCATTTTGTTTGGTTCGTTCTCGTTATCGATAACGTAGGTAGCATTGGTTACCTCGCTCTTCAACGATGCCGTACTATTCGTCGGTTTTATCCCAACGATCGAACGATTTTCAAGATCCGAACGATCGTTCTCAAACCTTCGAAATGTCCTTGGCGTAGAACTCGCGATCATTTTCTCGTCTACTTCGTCCTCCTCCTCCTCTTCTTCTTCTACTTCCACTTTTTCCACTTTTTCGTCTTCCTTTTCTTCCTCTTCTACCAATCGTCGAGACGAGGAACACAAAGAGAACGTCTCATTTTCCATCGTTAAACTGTCCCTCGATATTTCTTCCTCCTCGTCCTCCTCATCTTCCACGTCGTCCTCTTCCTCCTCCTCCTCCTCCTCCTCCTCCTCCTCCTCCTCCTCCTCCTTCTCCTTCTCCTTCTCCCTCTCCTTCTCCTCATCCTCCTCCGAACCAAAGGTAATTCTTCTTAAGAGACGCGTCAAATCGGTGATAAGATTTTGAATGTAAGAGAGCGTCGGCGTGTCACCTTCCTCCTCGGTTATCCTAGCGCAAATCCTCAATTCCTCCAAGGCCTCGGCAAATCTACCAAGTTTAACCGTGGCCTGAGCTTTAAGGAGTTTACCGTGAAGGATCCATTTATTCGAGCCGATATCCTCGGCTATTTCCAACGTACGGTGACCCATATTAAATGCCTTTATTAATTTCCCTGTTTCCAAATAACAACGGCCAATCTCGTGGTGTATCCAAGCGCGTAAAATCGGTTCCTCGAGATTCGTAGAGAGATGTTCCCAGGCACGCGCAGCGGCGTCCAAATGATCGAAGCTCAGGTGTACCTTGCCCAAGGTCAAAAGGGATTGCAGGATTAAGAAGGAATCTTTGCTCGTTCTCGCGAGATACGCCATACGGGCGACACTCTCGACCGCTCTGTCGTGTCTACCGAGCATAACGTGGGTCAAGGCCAAGTAACGATGAGCCTCTACCTCGTATCGTTTAGGCTCTCCTATTCCCGACGTAACCGTCAATAATTCTTTGGCGTATTGAAAGGACGCCTTTACGTTGCCGGAATGAAACGCCGTTTCTAATTTCTTCAATGTAGTCTCGGCCACGTTCCTCATGCGATTTAACATTGCGTTAGATCGCGTCAGACGTAACTTCGTGTAACTCGACGATGACGACGATCCGTCCCAAAGATTTTTGTGCTCGTCGAAGTAACTAATTTTGAAGGGATTAATGATCGTCGGGATTTATTATTAAGAATTTATTTTCTTTTTTTTTTTTTTTTTTCTTTTTCGTGAAGAATTTTACGACCTTTCGTCGTCTCAATTGCGCTCAACACCACGGATTAACGTTCGAATTTGATTTTATAACTTATAGCGAGTGGATATATTAACGCGTTCACTGTCAATCCGTCGTCGCATAAATCGGTATGCACCATCTGATAACCCCTTCGGCAAGTATCTTAAATAGAATATTCACGAAGGATATTCACTGTTATGTTCGACATGAATCTCATTATCGTCGATGCTTGTTAGAAAACTAGTTGGAATTTAAGAGATTGGAAAAGTACGAAAGTAGTCGACTATGGACATTAAATTTTCTATATTATTACTTTTTTCTTTTCTTCCTTTTTTCTTTTTTTTTTTGTAAATAAGTTTCCATCCCATTATCGTCGACAGTTCGTTTATTCGTCGGAAATGAATATTTTAGAAAAATTATTCATTGGTAATACGAATGACAGTAAACACGTCGATATAGAGACCGTTTATCACGTGAAAAGAGTAATAAAATATTTACAACGAGTGAAAGATTTACAATATTTTATATGTAAATGAACGACATCGTATCGATGACTTTTACTGAAAATTTCGATTATTATTTCTCTGCTGATAACAATAATATACTGTTTATCATAGTAATTTATAGCATATGGCAATTTAATGTGTCTTCCATATACTACGTATCACTATAGTTTTTCTATTTTTCTATATATATATATATATATATATATATATATATATATATATATATATATATATGTATAGATATATTTTTGCAACGTTAAACTATTAAATAACGATATACAATAAATTACTAGAAACAATACCCGGTAAATATCTAGTAACATTTAATAGTAATTTATGACACGTTGGAATGGCTGTATGGTATATATATAAAAAAAAAAAAAAAAAAAAAGAAGAAAAAGGAATTTATAAGCTATAAATTATTGCACTGATATTATTTATTTCGTTAGAAAATATTTTTCACAAAATTGTCACCGTTCATTGGCCACCCCAACGTGTACCGTTATGTTTATAATAATTTATTTTCTTTTTTATTATTTTCTTTTTTTTTCTTTTTTTGCCTTTTATTTCGATACATTAAATATCGGACTTTAGCGCATTGTTTGTTCGGTCGTTTTTTTATATTTTCATTCTCTTTTTTTTTTTTTTTTTTCATTTCGAATATTTCTCTTCGTTTTGTAATAAGCGTGGGGTAGGTGGAGGTGGGGTGTACGGGGAGGGGGAGGAGGGGAAGAACGTTAAACGAGATAGTTACGTTGATAAATATAAAAGTGAGGGGAAGCTCAAAGATATTACCTGAGAACTTCGTTCACGGACGAGAAATCTGGAGAGTCTCTAAGTACATTAGCGGCTTTGATGGCAGCCACTTCGGGACAAAGTGCGATAGTCAGTTCCGATTCGGGTTTAGTTTTCGACAAGAACTTTCTCAAACGTTTCGGTGGATTTTGCCATGAGCTTATCATAGTCGCCGTTCGTCTAGCCGCCGTACTGTGACTTCCGTCACGTGGACAAACCTTTGCTGCTCTGTGATACAACACCAACGCGCTCTCATAATCGCCGCTGCAAACGACATAAACATTAATCATTTTCATCAATTTTGAATTTTTTCTTTTTCTTTTTTTTTTTTTTTTTTTCGAATAGTTTCGATACGTCACGCGTAATGCGACGTTAAATAATTAATTTGCTTTATCTGACAACGTTATTGTCATTAAATCATTTTTATCGATAATTAGACACGCGTATCATTAACAACATTTTCGCGATTGTTAAGATCGATACAACGTTGATTGATTGATTGATCGAAATGTTTTTATTTTCTTTTATTTTTTTTTTTAATGAAATTAAAAATATCTATCGCACGTAACATTGTGCCACCGTGTGGGATGAAAAAAGGAAAATGTATGTATAAAAAAAGAATAAAAATCAAATTATTGTGGCTTTCTTATTCCTTTTTTTTTTTTTTTCTTCTTCACGTTGATACATCATCAACGCAGACTAATGTCCCGTTTAAAAAAAAATAAAATAAAATAAAAAAAAAATACAATAAACGTTATTACATACTTTTGATACAGTTGATCGGCCTCGTAATGCAATGCCTGAGCAAATCGTCGATCGTTTCCTATTGAATTCGTTGAAGTCGTAGAATTTGTTTTTTTCGTATTACGTGCGCGATTAACTGCACGTTCTACGGCCCTCCTCGTCTCTTCTATGTTACCAAATTCGTCTTTAATCTCATCTTCAGTCAGTACAGTTGCGGATCTCGCTTTCGAGTCGGTCCGTATCAACGTCGACGTCATCTTAAATTTCCATTATCATCCGTGTAGAAGTAAGGTGACTATCGTGCGTAATGCAAGTTAATAGAGAAGCCTAAGGGCTCTTAAATCTTAGACACAACAACCTAGAAACGTTTACGTCATTTGCGAAATAATGTCAAACCTACGTGAGACTCTTTTGTTTAATCCGTTTTTTATTTATTTTTCTATATTTTTTTGTTTGTTTGTAAGAAAATTTGCAATTGGCGAATGAATCGCATTACGTTAACGTATGAAATTTTGCAACAACACGGTCGATCAATTTTAAAACGATCGTTTTTACAATGCCTTCATAAAATGATAGGTTTCTCGCGTAAAATAAATAATCTTACGAAGTCGTAAATAATAATCCTAACTAAGTCGTACGTGATTCGAAATAATATTTAAAGATAGTGGCACTGCATGAAATATATATATGACGATGTATTTATTGTGCGATATCATATTATTTCATTAGTATAAAAATCATGTTTAATGGATATGTTTTAATGGGAACGAGTCCATTCGAAGCAAAATTTATTTATTTATTAACTCACTCCTTCGATTGATAGATTAATTAATTAATAGAGAAAAAATAAATAAATGGAAATCATTTTCATCTGATGACCACCTTTCTCACAGAAACTTTATTTACAAAAAAATATATGTGTATATATATATATATATATATATATATATATATATATCACGTGACGTTTACAGAACAAAGTCAGACTACATATACGTATATATATATATATATGTGTGTGTGTGTGTGTGTGTATGTACCTATACATAATGTGAGAAACTGGAAGAATCAGAACAGTTGAAAGCAAACAACGAGCGAACAATAAGGTAGTTTCGTGTAGATACATAACACCAAAATCCAATTTTAGTGTATCACATAGTGTACATGTATATATATATATATGTGTGTGTCTTGGCAAGTGATGCCAAGGCTCATTCGTAATTTTCGAAATCGATAAAACCAGGTCTATCCTTCGACGGAGCGTATTGAGCGAGCAAAGCTTGTCTCGCTTTCTTTTCGGGATCCTTTTGAGAACAGGGCAATATCGTATTCCGTCTACAGGGTAACTTGAACTTACGGTCGATTGGCTTACAACCAGGCATTACCGAGAGCCTCCGTTTCGCAGGTACCACTTCCATACTACGAAAAAGGAAATCCACGTCGTTCTTCAATTCCTCTGGCATCAATTCGACTATAACCCGTTGTCTGGTGCTTATACTGTCCGAGGTTATCGTCGTCCTTTCATAATCGACCTCGTCGATTATATTCAGACAACGAAAGTAAAAGTCTACCTGTCGATTAAAAAAAAAAAAAAAAGAAAATGATCTTACCGTTAATACATACAATTTCAAGCGTCAATGTTAATCGTTGAATTTTACAATAATTTATCCCTTTTCTTTGTTTGTGTTTTTTTTTTCGACTTTTTTAATCGATATTATATCTTATATTCGATTAATATTTTGCTATGTAATATTCGTTTGATTTATCTTTCCTCTCTCTCTCTCTCTCTCTCTCTCTCCCTCTCTCTTATCGATAAATCGTATTTTTATTTTATTTTATTTTATTTTTCTATCCGAGGAACTCGGTTGATACTAAAATCGCGACAAAACGATCTTATCGAGTGAAGAGGATACGAACGAGAGAGAGAGAGAGAGGGGGGGAGGGGGAGGAAGGAAAGAAATATGGTTAATACTCGTGTAAAAGTTAATCGTACCAAATAATCGATCCCAAGCTTTTTGGCGCTTGCTATCGCATTGGCCGCAGCCTCCTTCGCTTCGTTTCGATTGTTCTGACATATCTCAACGAGCATCATCATGTGCGTGGCATTTAATATCCATTGTTCGCACTGAGCCTCGATCGCTGAGTCGCGTGACTTCTTTGCGTAATATCTTGCAAGATCGAAACGGGATATCTCTATGAGGAATTTCGAAAAATCGTGAAATAGCCACGCCAATTCCATCGGTTCCGATGCCACTGACAATCTACGCCTAAACATTTTCAACATATCCTTTCGCGTACTGATCTTAACCCAAGCCAATTCCCTTTGCCGTGGCAATCTCGTCTTGTTTACTCTCAAATGATGCTTCAAATATCTCATCCTGGTTTCCTCGTCCCTCAGACGCATCAAATTCCTCGTATCGATGTAAGCCCACGCAATCATTTTATAAAGCGCGTTCAAACATTTCTGCTTCAGCGGGAACATTTTGTCCGTGTAAGAATCGAATTTGTTCTTTATACGTTCGACGTATCTGAAATAACGTAGGCGGAGGAGTACGATCAATGTTACCGGGAAGGACGGGGGAGGGGCGGGGGGAGGAGGGAATATCCGGATGAAAGTAAATTCATTTTAATTGTACTACTTGGAGAAATCCGTATAAACGCCTGAAGTAACTTTAACGTCTGTGGAGGGCCACGTAAATTAAACAGATATGGATTATAGATGTATTATTTATTTATATAGATTAGAACTTATTATATATTTATTAAAGTTAATCGTATTTTTATCGCGAACAATTTATAATATCGAGTTATTCGTAATATTTCCCTTTCACAAACCCTCCGAAAGTTCTGACGGTAAAAGAAGGAAGTTAATATTTTTTCTTTTCGCCGACGTTAAATTATTAATAAAAAAAAAAAAAAAAAAAAAAAAAAAAAAAAAAAAAAAAAAAAAAAAGACAAAAAAAATCAGACTGTTATAAATTACGCGTCGATGATTCTTTCTTTTCTCCTTTTGTTTATTTTTGTTCCTTTTCAAATACTTGACTGCAACATTTTCTATGGAATCGTTAATCGATAGTCATCAAGTATATACACGTATCCGTGTGTCTTGTTATACGAGTCTTTTTTTTTTGTTTTTTTTTTTTTTTTCACCACGTTATAGGAACACCATTTAGAATTTTGGTGTCACGTTATATATGAATCTATATCGTACGAACCCGTTTGTTATACGTGGTATCTATTGTATTTCATTGAACATTTCCCGATTGTTCTGGAACAATATACAAGATGTTCCATAAAACTTAATCGCTCGAATCCTTATCGATCGTATGTCATTTTCTGACGTAACTTTGCATCCTTATCGTATATCGTTCCTGTGTCACATGGGAAACGATAAGACTGAACAAATAAAATAATCATACCGATTGCCAAATGTGCTATGTATTTGCATTAAGGTTCGAATGATCGATCAATAGATAGCAACACGTGTTATGATATTTCGATTAATATTTTACGTTTATGTTGATATTTTATTACTCGAACGAAAAAAAAAAAAAAGAAAGAAAAGAAAGAAAGAAAGAAAAAGGAGAAATAAATAGAGAACGTGAATATTTATATATTTGTGTGTATATAACGTATGTATATATAACTTTCAGTGTTATCATTTGTATCGACTAGAACCAATTGGAAAATAAGAAAAATAAACGATATTTTTAATTATTTCTTTTCCTATATGAGGTAAGATTAGATATTAAAAAATATGTATATATATATGATCTTAAAAATAAAAAAATATATACATATATATACACACGACGTATATAATTTAAAAAAAAAAAAAAAAGAAAAGGTAACTTTTGAAAAAATATCTAAACTTTCAAAGTGAAAATTTTGATTCGAACTTGGTCATACTTGAAAAATAATGGATAATTCCTTTGCATCCTTGCGGCGTGTAAGCTTCGTAACAAAAAGTCCGCAAGTATGATGACGTTGCATCTCTTAAGTGTCTTCTCATTTTTAATCATCACTTTGTGACCGATCGTTCTTAAGCTTCTAGCAAAGAGTATTACGTAAATCGGCGCAGTCATTCTTATTATTCCCTGACGAAATTTCGTCTTTAATAAGCTCTCCTGTAGGATACGTTCCAAGGTCTTCGACGATTCTTTGTTTGGCGCTTTGAAAATTTGTTTGTCCTCGAACAATCGTTCACGGAACACTTTCTCGTCGGCCACATGACGCAAATAAATCCTTGTTATGATATTTCGCAGCTTTGCGTCGTACATTTCTTCTTTAGCAACCGGATCGTTCACCTTGAACTTTGATTGATCCTCGTCAATGCCTAATCGTCGTAATCGTCGAAATCAATTAATGATAACCGAACAAATTGCTTTCTCGCTTATTTATTTTTTGACATAATAATTTTACTCGTTTCATTGAATTGCATCTCAGAATATTTAATGTTTTATATGTAAATAAACAATGCCATACTATATGTATATTTTTACTATCAGTTATCTTTGATATTAATTACGGGTTAGTGCCAATGGATCAATGTCGAAATTTTCATTAAAAAATAATTAAAGTTTAGAATGGTACAACGAATCGATATATATTATTGACGATTACTATAATAATTCTACATCTAATCGAAATTTATTAAATTCCTATAGTGACGTTGATATTTTCAATTAAATATATTGAACGACCCGTTGTGTTAAATATTAATAATTATCGTTGAAAGTTCCTGCATTATTTATTAACCAATCGAACGACTAATTCAATAAACCGCGTAATACCTTCGGCGTTCGATTTAAAAAAAAAAAAAAAGAACAAAAAGAAAAAGAAAAGATAAAAAAAAAGGAAAAAGAAAAAGATAGAAATATAAACGGCAGAAAGATTGAAATCATAAATTTCAAACGATAACATCGAACATTTGAGTTTAGAATTCAGATTGAAGTGTACCATTCTTGCAGCTCATCTCTCACCTTCAAATTCGTCGGGTTCTAGAGCGAGGTTCTCGATCAATACTTCGCGATACTCTTGCAACTTTTTGATCCACGGTAAAAGACGTTTCAAAGCGTCTGGTACGGTGTTCCGACCGACGCAATTCTCTATTGTTTCGTTTCCCCGATAGATGCACAATTGAAAGGGCATTTTACGTTGTCGTAAACCATTGTAAGCGTGAATCAAACTATAACAAAATTCGCCCATTCGATAAAGCGTATCCACAATCATTTCCTTTGCCAGATGATTATTAGGATCTAAAAAATGTTCATACTAAACACAAAAGTAATTTTGTTTATCCTCAAATTTATATATACATAAGTAAATCAAAAATTTTTATAGATCTGTAAACAATTTTTTTTCCTCATACATATTTATATACATACATAAATAATTATTATTATTATTACCATTATTATATTTTTCTCATATCTAGGTATATGATTTATATATATATATATGTATGTATGTATGTATGTATGTGTGCGTTATACCTATTTCCATGCATCTCTCAGCAGTCTGAACAGCTACGCTGTATCTGGTAAAATTGAATTGGGCTTTGCCAAGGCCAAGAAGCAACCTAACATCTTTGTCGTCGTCGCCCGATTTTATTGCTTTTTCAAAATATGTTATCGCCTTTAGATATTTACCCATCGTAGTAAAACGACGGGCCCATTCTCGATAAAGTATCTTCTCCCGGAATATTTCAGTTCCCCCATCCTTCCTCTGTTTCTGCTGACCGATAGATCGCGACATATTCTAAAATGCAATTTAAAAAACACGGGTATCGCTACTGCATAGAGTTTATACGATCATTAAAATATAACCGAAACCACTAACCTATATTTTAATTGAATCCGACAAAATTAAAGGAACGGAGAGACAGACGGTAAGAGAAAATAAATGAAAGAAAGAGAGTGTGTGTGAGAGAGAAAGAGAGAGAGAGAGATACTCCAATAATAGTATATTTTTACTGATCAATTTTAATTTTAATTTTAATTTTTTATATATACATATATATATATATCCTTTCTTTATTATTTACATTTTTCTAAAATTACTATAATTTTGTTCTTTAACACACGTGACGTCGTCTGAACGTCAATAATAATTGACAGACAGATAGCGCTAGTCGATTCCCGAAACGAAACCTAACACGTTATTATCAATTTCAAACGATAATTATATTTCGATTCTAATAAATAATACGAATATCTCCTCGATCACGAAACTTAGAGAATTAAATTAAGATAAAGTTCGTATCGTATATACGTATATCGCTTTTATTATTCGAACCAAAAGTAATCCTTCGCAATACGTGCCAATTAATACCACAAAGGGTTAGTCCGCAAAACGCGGGAATACTTTTCAAAATGAAATCGGATTAAATCTCTGAGGAGTGAGGGTCTGTGGATGATGGTGACGGTTGTGGTGGTGAGGACGAGGAGGGTCGAGGGGGTTGAGGGAGCTTTTAAAGTGAATTTGAACGTAGTTAAGCAGTCCTTACATACATTTCAAGTATTCCACGACGTTACCCCAATGAAAATGGATCCTTTCAAAGGTTATTCATATAATTTACTTTTTCTTTTTTTTTTCTTTTTTCTTTTTTCTTTTTTCTTTTCCTTTATTTCTCGTTTCATTTATACCCACGTGAATGGAAGAAGGTATCTTCATCGTACAAAAGCATTCGTCCTTCGTATTCAAGATTTATATCGTTCTCACGTCGACTACTTCGAAGGATACATTCATCAGGAGTTACTTTCATTATTCGCGTTATTTAGCGTTTTAAAGAAAAAAAAAATAAGAGAGAGAGAGAGAGAGAGAGAAAAGTAAAACACTTTCGATATTAAAAATAAATTCTATACGCCCTATTCCTTTGATGTTACAGAAAAAGCGAAGAATACGAAAAAGGGAAGAAAAAAGAACGTAGTTCACATCTTCTGGGATAAACTCGAAGGAGTAACTCGAGGTTGGATCATCGAGATGCGGTGATGGCTCTACTTTACAGATTCGTGCAACTGCCAGATCGCAGCGGCACGCGGGTTTTTTCATTTGTCGTCACCCGTAGTGTCGTACGCGATCCAGAAAGAGACGTTATCAGCAAGGAACTCGTTTGTGGCTTTCAAAGATGGGCGGTAGCTTTTTCACGGGGAGACAAGGTAAATCAATTTTTACGATCAAAATATTGCAATACGTTTATATATTTATCAAACGTTATAATAGTTTTACGAGAAAATACAATGGAAACGATGTATAAGGTAACAAGGGTAACGATTAATTATTAACGTTATAGGACGATAATAATAATAAAAAAAAAAACATATATATATATATAAATATATATGCGTGTTCGTACCAAAACGAGAGTTTTGAAATTCATTTCGTAAGAAACTCATTATGGAGAGACTCGACATTGCCTCGTAGAATACGGAATGACCTTCCGAAAATTTTGCTTACCTTTACACCTACCGTTGAGTATATCTATCTACTTGCAAATTAACTACTACTTTACCACTTCCCCTGTTACTAAATATACCAATTTATATTCCGTATTACAATTCTTGGTTATTATTCCATTCACCAATACGCTCTCAGAGGGTTACGATTCGTCCTAACATTTTCAAGGATTAACCCTTGATTATAATCATTCCAAAACGTGCTCTTCTTCAAATTTCCACACCCAATTTCTTTAAAAAAAAAAAATAAATAAATAAATAAATAAATAAATAAAACCCCACCCGACAAATTCGATCTTTCGTCCGACACAAAATTTCTAATAAATTCGCGATAAATTAAGGCCAAGAGTAATACGATCGAACGTAGAATTTCTAATTTGTACTTTTGTCACAGGTATTGGGCGTATATCTGGTATGGCGAGGTGCTTCAAGGAATCTTCGGGTTTACGTCGACTTTACGTTCACGTTATTGAACCGGGAACACTTCTCCATGAACGAAGGTTTCTCAGGGAAACGAATTAAATTTACTTACGAATTGCCGGCCCAAGGAAATCGCAATTACATACCGGTATCGGATCTCTACACTCGTAACTTTGCCGACACCAATGGCGAATTCCAATTGGAATTGTCGATGGCCAACGTACGTACGGTATACATGACCGAGGTTAGAATGCCTACAGGGGTCTTTTCAACGGGTCAACCGAAGTCGAATAAACTCGAGACCGATTGCTTCACCTTCGGTGGTTTCGATTGGAGCCTCGTCATCTATCCATATGGGAATAAAGAAGCAGAGGGTTGCCGGGGCCAGGAGAATCGGGTGAGCGTTTATTTGATGAGATTGACGGGATTCGATCATAGGTGCAGAGTAAGATACAGCGTGGCATTGGGCGAGGGGGATCGTAGAATCGATTCTGGCCAAATAGAGGATCTCTCGAACGCCGAAGGTTACGGTTTTGGATGGCATCCAAGAGTAAGATGGTCGGAAATCGCTCATAAAGGTGTTCTTCGAGTCTCCCTTGAAATGGTCGAGGCCAGAACGATCTGCGAGGTGGCCGTACAAGCGCTCGGTCCTCCTGCTCTGTCCCCTACCCCTTGTTACGATCGTGACAAGCAAGCTTGGGTCGTACGGGCTGATCTTCATTCGGAAACCGTTAGACTCCATCTGATATATAAAGATATCAATCACGTCCCACGAAATCATCTGAGGTTAGTATTATTTCGTACGTAAATAGATTCTCTAGTTTATATATTTGTCAATTCGAAATACGGTATCGTTCGTGTTCTCCAAATTTCTTTTTTTTTTCTTTCTCTTTCAGATACGTGAATTGGTCGGCTTATTTATTGAGAGGCGAGGAACCCGATACGGTAGCGATCGGTCTACCGGGTGGACCATTCAGCCGTTATTACGCACAGGAATCCGTCGACGAAGGTATCATCATGGAAACAAATTTGGACACGAACGAGATTAAGGACAATCACTGTCCGTTCCTTACCGACAAGAAGCAATTGAGGATCAGATTGGAATGGAACGAGAGCCATTTGCTCTTTCAAGCGACCTATCACAAGTACGACGACGTATGCCGTATTCACAATCAACAAATGAGACGCGAGATAGCGTCTTTGCAAGCGGAAAATTATAGCCTCGAGAGACAACTATTCAGTTATCAGAAGAGTCTCGCTTTCGCACAAGCTCAACAGCAACAACATCAACAGCAACAACAGCAACAACAACAGCAACAGCAACAACAGCCGCAACAACAGCAACAACAACCGCAACAACAGCAACAACACCAACAACAACAGGGTCAACCACGTCATGGTAGTCATCAAGCTCATCTCGAGAGATCGGCATCCACCGATACCGAATACGCCTGACAAGTGGATCTCGTTAACGAAACGGCAAGTGTCGGCTTTAGACGTCAGTTGCCGGTCATTCAAGAAAATGATCGCCGGGTACATCAGAATCTGGTTAGAGTGATGAATCGCCGCTTGAGTAACGTACAATTGCAACAACATCTTTACGAGAACGATCAGTCTCAATCGAGGAACAACGTCGATTCGCCGAGACATCAGACCGTAGATCGTACCGAGGAACAACGCCGTAGTGTAATTCAACAGCCAAAGAGATCGAGCATAGATCGTTCGGACAGTATATCCGATCGTGGTAACGATCTTTATCAAGCTTATTATTTCGGTTACGTCGGGCAAACGGCTAACAAACGACGTAGGACAACTTTGTGGGAAACGCTAACTGGATTGGTCTGTTCGTTGGGTGCTTTGGCCACTAGAGCCGCAAAAATGGCCGCTAGACGTGGAGATCCGCTTTGAAGTGGCGACTGGGGAATAGGGGAGGGGAGGGGAGGGGAGGGGAGGGGAGGGGAGGAAAGCAACGGAATATCTTCGAGTCATCTTACGCGTTGATATACGCGTGCACGATATGAATAAGATCGATATAGATCCTTGAACCAACAGTACGAGGCTTTACTTTTTTGGAAAATAAATAAAAAAAAAAAAGAAAAGAAAAAAACGGGATCCACGTGAATTTATGATTTTAGTGAGATTATGATCGGGAACGATCGAATTTTACGATCGATTTAATGTAACGTGAGTATAAACGTGGTAGAACGAAAAGGAAGGAAAGAAAGATTTAACAAAAAAAAAAAAAGAGAGAGAGAGAGAGAGAGAGAAAAAAAAAAAGGGAAACGCGCCAGCAACTGCAACTGCAGCAGCAGCAGCAGCAGAACGTAGAACAAAGTAAAAGCGTCTCCCCGTGTTTACACTCTACATATACACAATATACAACTCTATCTACTTGTCAATTTACTGGAGATGAGAAAAAGAAAAAGAAAAAAAAAAAAAAAAAGAAAAAAAAAGAAAAAGAAGTAACCTATTTTCCTCTAAAGACTTTTTTCACCTATTGTGTATGTATGTACGTACGTAAGTCGCTGTGCGAGAACAACAAAGGAAGAACACAATTGTCAAATTAATATTATATTATATGAGACACTTATTAAATAACGTTGTACTTATATATATATATATATATATATACATACATATATACCGTTGTATACGTTTGGAATTGGTTAAAAAAGAGGAGGAGTATCCGATGTACGATGATAGAAGAAGAAGAAGAAGAAGAAGGAAAGAAAAAAGGAAGGGTAGAAGAAGAAAATAACGAAGAACGTCGAATTATAAGGAAGTGAGAAAATAAGTATAATTGCAGGAAGGTTTGACGTTTCGATCAGGGTAAAACGAGAAGGATAATCAAAAACGTACGCCATCAAAATTATAATCCCAACGCGATCCGTTTATTATTGTTATTATTATTATTAGTATTATTATTATTATTATTATTATTATTATTAATATTATTATTATTATTATTATTATTATCATTATTATAATACATTGGCTCCGAAAAATAGTTACACATATTTATGAAACACACACGACAGGACAACACGTTATCTCGCCACACGTTTCCTTTCGACGAAAAAATTGAAAAAAAAATAAAAAAAAAATAAATAAAAACAGAAATAAAAAAAAAAAAAGAGAGATATTCCAAAGATAATCAATCTCGCGGCCATTAACCTATCGTACGCGATCAAAGTGTTTAAATAGAACGAAAAAGAAAAAAACGAAAAAAAAATAAAAAAAAAAAAATAAAAAAAGAAACAGAAAAAAGAAAATAAAAGAGAGAAAAGAAGAAAAGAAGAAGAGGAAGAAGAAGAAGAAGAAGATATACGAAGAACATATTTTTCGAAAGCTCGCACATTTCTCTTATCGCGCGATCGTGCGCGTAAAAGAAAGAACGAAAGAAAGAAAGAAAAGAAGTAAGAAAGAAAGAAAGAAAGAAAGAAAAAAGAAAGAAAAAAAAGTGGGAAAAAGAAAAATATTTCAACGAGATTATTATTAAATGGTATCCTTGTGTCTTGTGTCTTGTGTCGCATGTTCGTCACCTAATTTTTTGCTCTGGTGTCGCCTTCTAATCCAATCTCGACCACCACCACCCCCTCGTCCCCTTAACCCCTCCAGACACCACCGCGCCGCTCTCCTTCTATCTCGCTTCCACGAATATATATTCTAGAAATGTTCTAAATATTAAAGCAAATCTTTAAATGCGATACGATTAAGCGAGCGCGAGCTCTCGTAACAGATTCGATGCTTGATATAATAAATGGATACGTACATGTGTGTGATTTTCCTTCTCTCTGATTTGTTCGCTCGAATCGACGGTAACCGTTTGATGTGTCTAAATAAAAATTTGATCTCCTCGTCGTCGTCGTTCTCGTCGTCGTCGTCCGCCTTCTGTGAGCGGGGCGAAAAGCAAAATGCAATTTGATGTGTCTGTCCAATCGTTATAACCCACCCCACCCCACCCCAACCCCACTACCCCCTTCCTCCCGTTGTTTCGCTCGATCAAAAGCGAAGTCTCTGTGTCGGAGCTATTAAACATTCGATTTCGCGTTTAAATGTAAATATTATAGGCGGACGGCCAAATAATAAATTCTCGACTTTCTTCTATGTATTCTCGACGGCTATATTCCGACTCGATACTTTCTTCTAGATTCTTCTTTCGGATCTTAAAAGACGAAAAAAAGAAAAAAAAATGAAAAAAGAAAAAAAATAAGGTGGGGCGGGGGGAGAAAAGAAAAATGGCTTCTCGAAACTATCCTTTTCTAATACGCGGCGAAGTGTATATTGTAAACATTTCTAATCGCGCGCTCTCCTCCTCCCTCCTCCCTCCCCCCCCCCCGTTCACCGTTAAATAATCTTTCTCATCCTCCTCTGTCGCGTTCTGTTCGTATTATTAAAAAAAAAAATAAAAAAGTAAAAACAAAAAGGATAAATAAATGAATAAAGTAACAAAAATGAAACACGAACGAAAGTGGAGGGAAATGGAGAAAAAGCAAAGCAAAAAAAAAATCAAAAAAGAGAAAAGCAACAAACGAACAAAAAAAAAAGATAAAACACCGTTTCTTTTCGAACGTATCTGATAAATACGAACAATCCAACCTACACCACCCTCCTCTAACCCTCCCCACTCAACCAACAGACACATACGTATACATACTTATACACACACACACACACACACACACGCACGCACACACACATATATATACATGTACTCGTACGTGTGCGAACGACGTGTTACGTACTTCAAATTCGTGTATGTATATATTATCTACTGTCAACAATGAACGAATATATGAATAATAACAAACCATCGCGACATAGAAATAACACGTGTGTATGATCAATGATACAACGTCTCACATACCGCACAAACAAATCTGTTTTAGACGTATGTTCTATGTTCTCTAGTAGAAAAATACATTTAAATCGTCGCGTACTCCATGTGACCAATATCCCGCGTTCTTGTGGGACTTAGCCCTTAACGTTTATCAATCCATAGAAATATACTCGCCTCGCCTAAATCGTTTGAACGTACCGTCACGGTAAAGAACTTATCACTACTACTTATCGTCTACTACTTTAAAACTTAAAAAAAAAAAAAAAAAAAAAAAAAAAAAAAAAGAGAGAAAAAAATCGACAAAAATTTCCTATCGCGCTACTAACTTTCGACGTTTAATAATCTTTTTTCTCTTTTCTTTTTCCTTCCTTCTTTCTCAAAACAATCAATCATTTCTTAGAGCTACCAGATTGTTTCGTTTGTAAAATCTCTCTCTTGTTATCACCACGAGCGAAACGGATCGTTGACAATAAAAGTTCGATTTCGTCCAAAAAAAAAAAAAAAAAAAAAAAAAAAAAAAGAAAAAAAAGAGAAAATAAAAGAAAGAAAAAGAACCAAAAAAAAAAGAAGGAAACGAAGAAGAATTCTCATTTTTCAATGTTCTCTGTATTGCGGTACTTTCAAACATGGTCCAATCCAATTATGTAATCGTTACAGATCTCGGTTAAGATATAATATATACATATATATATATATTGTACCAAACGCATCCTTCTCTGAATTATCGGAGCGTGTACACTTTGTATATACGTTTATTACAGACAAATTATAAGGATGAGAGAGAGAGAGAGAGAGAGAGAGAGAGAGAGAGAGAGAGAGAGGTTTTGATGCAATGGAAATGTTAAAGGGAGTTGAAAGAAAAGATAAAAGAAAGATAATATTGCGATGCTTCGTTGGATAATCTTCACGTTTGAGCCAAGGAGTCTTTCTATCCATATTTTTCTGAAAATAGATACGTACAGCCTTGTACAATCTTCTTCGTATATAATCACATCGCAGACACGTATTCATTTCCTTCAAATTATCTTCAATTACCGTCGTCCAATATATCCGTCTATCTCATTGGGAATGCACTTTTTTATTTCCTTTTTTTTTTTTTTTTTTTGTTTTTTTTATTTGTATATAACCGTTCGAGTAAAAGTCATACGAAAAATATCGATAATGTTAACGTTTTCTCTTTAAATATATATCGTTATATATCGTCAACGGATAATTTTCAACAGAGAAAGCCGCAACAATGGCTACAAATTTGTGATATAATTTGAAATTCTTTCTTTTTTTTTTTTTTTTTAATTAGTTACAAATTTGAATAGAAATTTTTTTCTCTTCGCCAGTGAAACAAACCAATTAGACGTAAAGATGATATATATATATATATATATAGAAATATGTAAGCCTAATAAATAATAAAAAAATAAGAAGACTCCTTGAAACAATATTGAAGATTCGCATTAATCTAAGCCAGATGAGAATCAATTATTTTTTTCTCTTTATTTATTTATTTATTTTTTTTTTTTTTTTTTTTGTTGAGAATACGATGGTAAAGGACTGACGAAGTATTCGCGCTTTTAAGAATTAAACAACCTGAAGAAACTCGACAAAATACGGGAGAGATTTCCTAAATTTTTCCTACAACACTTGGAGATTTTAAAAAAGGGCTTTGTCGTTCGTATTTACTTATACTCACATTTCTGATGCATCTATTTCCTTTATACAAAATATACCTATAATTGTCACCCCTTTTTCAGTAAATTCTCAGGAATTTCCAAAATCTACGCGAGAATAATCTTTGTAAACGTGTACACACCGTCGTTCCCCGAGTGATAAAAGTTGTCGTTCGTTTTGAATTTTTTTTTTTTTTTTTTTTTAATTAACTAATTAATCAAATAAAAGAACATCAAAAAAGATCTATCTGTCTGTCCAATATACCGCTCTCGATAGAACGCAAATAAAAAAAAAAAAAAAGAAATAAATAAATAAAAAGGATAATCAAATCGAAATAGAGAGAAGAGGAGTGTGATGATTTTAACGTGGCAACCATAATAATGATCTATCTTGTAAAAAAATTAATGCGACAGAATTGCAGTAAACGAGTTTCAGGCAAAGCTCGTTAACGATTTATTAGAAACACGAAATCATCGCGAACAAATTGTTCTAACGATGATTAATAGTCATGAGAACATAATTTGTAAAAAAAAAAAAAAAGAAAAGAAAAGAAAAAACAACGAACGACGACCGATATTCAAACTCAGTACGAGGAAGCTTCTATATATCTCTATTATATTCTCTACTATTTCTTTACAGCTTATCGTTGCCGGAACTCTTTTCAATTTAAGATGTATGTTCGTACTTTTAAGCACTATGTATAGCGCACCTTTGCTATCCTTTTTTCGTGTGTGTTGCGCTCTAAAATCCGTACATATCAACACACACACACACACACACACACGCACACACCACACACCACACACCACACACACACATACTCTCTCAACAGTTTTGAGACATATACTAATGTACTTAAACCATCTGTGAGTCTGCCTCGTCTTTTATAAAATTCTTGCTATATTCAACTGTATATTTTGTTCTTTAATCTCCCTTTCGTCATAAACGATCACTTTGTATATAATGAAAAATTTTCATACGAGATACTCCAGTCTCAAGTGCTCGTACATTTATTTCGATTAATTTCTGAAGAAAAAAAAAAAAAAAAAAGAAATAAAAAGTACAGGCCGTATCTTCTTCCAATATCCGCCATTACGGATGTGGTGGGGGAGATTGGTAGTGGGGCGCGCATGCGCAGAATGTCGTAAGTACACGCGAGTAGTCACTCGTGGCAGTCGTCTTACAGACTTCGCGGAGGTATGTGATCGATATTGAGGTTATCACATATATATATATATATGTATGTATATATATTTCAATTAAATTCTCATTAAAGATAAAATTTTCTTATCTCGTTCGGAGACCAATAAATGTTATCGAATGTATATCGAGTGCCGTTGAATTCTTTAAACGCGTCGTTTAAATTCGAATTATTTATTAACATTAAATTATATTAAGCGATATGCGTTTTATTCGTAAACGTATCGTCAACGAATTGTTCTTATATATTCCACGATATTTTACCAAGGGGAACGAAAGATCGTACTGAAAGTTCGATCTTATAATTTGATACTGCGATAGGAATATCGGTCATTCGATCGAAACGTTATTTAAATCGTTAGATACATAATACGCGACATTACGAGAAATTATATATTTTATTAAAAAGGAATTCGAAGGATCGTTCGTCGTCGTACGGTGTACGAGATATATAAGTGAGTATCCAAGTCGTTTGTTATTAAAAAGGAAAAAGATGATGATAATGTATGATTAAAACGGTGATGAGATTTTAACTAAATTTTGATTTTATTTTTCCTTTTTTTTTTTTTTTTTTTTTTTAAGAAGTTACAAGATGTTAACCAAAAAATTAAGTAATAGAAGAATAGTGGTTGACATTCTTGTTCTATTTTTCGGTATCGGTGCATGGATCGGTATAAACGGTATTTATGTGCAATTACCACTTTTGATAAATAACGCTCCAGAAGGATGGAATTTACCAGCCCATATGGTAATGCTGGTACAGTTCGCTAACTTAGGACCAATTCTATACACGCTATATATTAAGTAAGCATTCTTAAGATTATATAACGATTGTAATAATTTAATATTTTTTTATCTAATGAATATTAATGATTACATTTCAGATATACTGCGTGGGCATACGATAAACTAATCATATATGGAATGCTAATTGCTGCTGTACTGTCTACTTTTATTTTAGCATTCCTCTATAATAAAACGTCAGTGATATTTGGAAATGTGCATTCGACGAGCCTGCTGTCTCTGATGTTTATAACGGCTATCGTTGGATGTACTAGTTCTGTTCTTTTCATGCCTTATATGAGGAATTATCGTGAAATTTATCTGGTGTCCTATCTTGTAGGAGAAGGTCTTAGCGGTTTTATACCTAGTATTGTGGCATTGATTCAGGGTGTTGGTGGAAATCCTGAATGTAAAAATGTTACTAAACCAGGATCTTCTGATTTAAAGTTTGAACCTTTCTATCCAGATCCCAGGTTTTCTACGCAGACATTTTTTCTTTTCATCTGTGCGTTATTATTATTAAGTTTTCTTTCCTTTCTTGGATTAAATAAATTGCCAGTGGCTGTCGGCGAAAGGGTCAAACTTCCGTCTAGCATGGAAACGCTACCAACGGATACTAAAGCTCCGCCAAGTTATAAAACAAATTCAGGATGGACGATGTCCAAACATACATATTATTATTTGTTAACTATGATGGCAGTTGCTTGTTTTCTTGGTCATGGTACTCTTCCTAGTATTCAATCTTATTCTTGTTTACCATATGGAAATGTAGGTTATCACTTAACAATAACATTAGCTTCGATGGCTGGTCCATTGGCAATGTGTTTAGGTTTTATTATAAAGTCGCCAAAAATCAGTCTTCTTAGCGGACTTATGGGAGTAGTTGTTATTCTATCTTGTTTTGTTTTATTTTTAGCTGTAAGATCACCTAATCCACCTCTACAGCATACGTGGATGGGTGAAATGTTAGTCATAGTTTCATGGATATTGGTTAATGGTTTAATAGGATTTGTAAAAATGGGTATTACCACTTTATTCAGACCTGATCCAGGTAGAGGTTTATATTATACCGGTGTTGCCACGCAAATTGGCTCTCTGATAGGTGCAATAATAACATTTGTGTTAGTTAATCATATGAAAATTTTCCATTCGTACTCCCCGTGTGATAATGTCCATTGACACTTCATCAAATTATTATAAAGAAATAGTTCTCACGTTTTATGTGATGTTACTGCTAGTAGTACTTAATCAACTTTTAAAATATTACTTAAAGTGTTCAAACTTTAAGATTTAAAAAAAGGAAAATGACGATGAATGCCTGTCAAGTCGATTAAGTAAATAGACATAATTCAGATCATACGGTGGCAATTATTTAAAATAAATATATTTTCACGTGCAAACATTTTTTTTAATTTCAGTAGATGTGTACATCTTGCCTTGTACGTTATCTACACAAAATACAGAATATGAAATTATCTAGAAAATAATTGAAGATTATCTATAGTATATCTCTAGTAAAATTAATGTTGATTTAGGGATAACATTATCGTATTCAAATTTTTAGACTCGTATGTCTATCAGATAAAACTGGTATTATCTGATAAATATGAATGATTAAGTCGATAAAACTATGGAAATGAAATCATTTTAACATTTTATTTGCCCGCATAAGGTCAGTCGGGTGAAATTCAGTAAGTAATTGTTCTATCATATATTTTGAATACAACATAGTGACTTCTTGTATAAATATTTTTTTTTTTATATACATTAAACACGCAAATCAAGAAATTACAAGCATCCCAATAATATTTTGAAAGACGGATGGATACATGTCCTTTTTTATATATATATTAAATTGTTTTGTAATATTAGTTATAGATTTTTATTTTATTTATAAATTGTTTGTAATTTAATCTGCGTAGGCATAATTAGTCGCAAACGGAGGCTAACTTGCATCCAAATTGGTCCAAGATTTTTACATATTCGTAAAAATTCATCAAAATGACAACGATTAACCTCAAAGGATATTTAATAAACAGATCCGGCATTATGCATTTACTCGTTGTTCTGTTTGGTATATCTGCTTGGATAGGTGTTAATGGAATTTTCGTACAATTACCAATACTAGTTCATTACTCTCCCGAAGGTTCAGCTTTACCAACTTACATAGTAATAGCAATACAAATGGCAAATGTGGGACCAATAATATATATGTTTTTACAACAAATGCAATTTAAAGTGAACGAGTTTCAATCTATATTGGGAATTCTTACTATAGGAAATATTTCTATGGCACTTTTAATATTTTTTTACAACAGAACTGTTGTTATATCGAATTCAGAATATAGCTTGGCGTTAATTGTTTTAACATTTTTTACAGCACTCGTTGGGTGCTTCAGTTCTGTGCTATTTATGCCCTATCTTCGCAATTTTAAAAAAACATACATGATATCATATTTTATTGGAGAAGGATTAAGCGGCGTTTTACCAAGTTTAGTTGCATTGATTCAAAATATCGGAGAAAATAATAAAGAACGTGTAGCAAATAGTAACGTTACGTCGATAGAAATAATTCCTAATTCGAGATTCTCTCCGTTATATTATTTTCTGTTTGTCTTTCTCGTTCTACTACTATCTCTAATTGCATTTGTTATATTACAATATTTTTCGTTTCAAGATGTCAAACAAAATTATCAAGAGAAGAAAAATAATCAAGATGAAATAGAAGCTACAAATTATGACATTAAAGATAAATCTATTTCTCCTTCCAATAATTTATGTTTAGAAAATGATGGGACAGTTAAACGTTGTTTGTCGAATGACGAAAGAAAAAAAGCAAAAGGTCTTAAAGTAGATTACAAAATGTCGCTTTACAAAAAGTTTTACTTACTTATTTTAATGAGTTTGCTTTGTTTCTTTGGTAATGGATTTTTACCAAGCATACAATCATATTCTTCTTTACCATACGGAAATACAACGTATCAATTGTCTATTATTTTATCACAATTTGCAAATCCAATTGCATGTTTTATAACATTTTGGATTATACCATCAAATTTAAATATTATCTATTCTTTATCTACGATAATATTTATACTTTGTAGTTACGTTACGTACGTAGCACTGATGTCTCCTTTCGTACCATTGCTAGAATCTAAAATAGGTGTAATAATTATATTAATATCTTGGACTATTCTTATAGGATTTATTTCTTATGTAAAACTCGTTATTATTTCAATATTTAGACGGGTACAAAAAGAAAATATTCTTTTTTATGTTGGCATTATTATGCAGGCAGGTTCTGCAAGTGGAGCAATTATTTCATTTACTTTAATCAATTTCACTGATCTTTTCCAAACATAAAGAAAAGAAGAAACATACGTTTTGTTTTTAATAATTTATATATATATATATATATATATTCCGGAATTATTTATCATTTTAATATTTTATGTTTAGACGTTTCAAAGAAATAAGGACAATAAAAAAATTAAATTAATGTATGATAATAAAATATTAAATATACATATTGTAATTGTATTTAAAAAAAAAAAATAATAAACTCGCGAGACATATATATATATATATATATATATATATATATATATATATATATATATATATATATATATATATATATATATATATATATATATATATAAAGTTTATATGTGCAGAGTTTAAACGTAATCGACAAATTCAAATAATTCAACATTTAGCGCGCTTAAATTGACCTGCCATTTTGTATATCATCACGGGAAATGCAAACAAATATTTTATGCAATAGATATAACACATAAAGTCATAAACATCATAAAATTAATGTCGTTTACATTTGATTTATTTAGCTATCGACGATTAGACGTGCGTGTGAAATGTTTAGGCTAATGTTTACAAGAATTAGAGAAATTTATATATCGTTATATTAGATTTAGAATGTTGCTTATTTGAAATATAATTTGGTGACAACGTTGTTAAGATTTTAATTACTTTTATTAATAAATTGGCTCACGCCTATGTGGTTGTTTTTTTAATTTCAATTTTTATTTATTTATTTACTTATTTTTTTCTTTTGAATAAATAAAATCTTATTGAAATAAAAAAAAAAAACAAAAGGAATTCAATGACACCATCTAACCTTGTAAGTTTATAATTATTAAAAGAAAAAATAATAGTTAATTTTATGTGAGAATAAACTTTTATTATTATCTTTCTTTTTTGTTTTCATCAATCAATACCGAAATAATAAATATCTTTAAGATTGAAAATAAAAATTATGTTCAATTCGTGATTTGAATTTTTTTCTTCTGTTTTTTTTTTTTTCAATATTGTAAGTTGTCTGCCCTGCTTTTAGAGTTTCACAAACTCTAAAGAAAGCGTTGCGTGCTACGATTGAATGAGTCATGCACGCCTATAGAAGGTGGTAAGGAGAGGTGTACGAAGAACACAAGCATAACAATACTACACGAGTGTTAGAAATATTTGGATACATTTCTTTCGATGATCTATTTTATTCGTAAATACTTCGTATAAATATATATATACATATATATATATGTATATGTATATGTATATATATAAAATATTATCGAATATGTTCGTATAAGATTTGTTTAAAATAACGATCGACTTAGACATTCCACGTTAAAATGTGCGATGAAGAAGCAAGCCTTGAACAGAACGAAGACGAACAATCTGACAAAGAACAGTCCATTTCATTATTGCATCTTCCAATAGAGGTTTGACGAATATTACAATAAACAAATTTATATATATATATATGTGTGTGTGTGTGTATTTGTGCGTGTGCGTGTGCGTATGCGTATGTTCGTTATTAACTTTTATTTATACTTTTTTTTGTTTGTTTGTTTGTCTTTTAGATATTTCTACACGTCTGCTCGTTCCTAGATGCGGAAACATTGATGCACAATTTGAGTTTAGTTTGTAAACAGTTTTACCAAATACTGAACGATAATTCATTCTGGAAAACAAGAATTAGCCAAATATTTCCAAATACTGGTTATCCGATTTTGCCACCTGGTTAGCTCAAATTGATTGCACCTTGTGCCTTGCACGACCAAAATCATTCTGTAAATAAATAAAACACCATTACTTTATAAAATAAAAAGATTAACAGTGTCAACTATTGCAGCTTTTTAATATATGTGATAAGATGAAGATCATTAAAAAAATAATAATAATTTTACATTATGCTTATATATAACAAATCCGTATCTATTAAAACTTTTATTAACTGGTCGCTTCTAATATTCTTGTAAAACCATATTTTTTCTAATTCTTCTTCCTTTTTTTTTTTTTTTTTTTTTATGTAATATTAATTAACCAAAAACTTTGTATCTTCGCACATCGAGCTATTCTTACAAGAATATTGCACCATAAATATTCTACGTTTATTCTCTATTCGATTCTGTTTACAGATTAATAATGTGTGCCAAATCCTTAAAAGTTTATATTACTGTTTGTCAAAGTGACATGTGTAATTTCAGCTGAGGACGATGAACAGTTTTGGAAGTTATCGTGTGTAGCGATTGAGAAACAAACTTCATTATGGAAAAACGAAAATTCAATGGAAAAGTTGGCTCTTACCAATGTACAATACAGTACTATAGATGGCCTGCTATTAATGCACGTTAGTAATAAGTAAAACTGTTGGTTTTTTTTTTTTACGCAATTACACAAGTAATATAAATAATAAGTAATTATATAAATTCTTTATAAACAAAGGATGGAAAGATTTGTATATCTGGAGCTAGGGATCGATCATTAGTATGTTGGAGCCTTCCCATTGAAGAAAGTGATCATGTTCAACGTACTTGTATAGATTTTGCTCATAATGGATGGATATGGGATTTGACAGCAATAGATAACATGGTCTATAGCTGTAGTTGGGATCAAAATGTCAAGGCTTGGACTCTGACTTCTACCGGCCTTGTTCACTTCAAAACTTATAAGATGTATATGACAACCAAGCTGGTCATTTCTACTGCTCTTATAATGGAAAGGCTGAGCGAGGAAGGCATGAGATTCTTTTTCATAAAATATCTATATGATTAAATACTCCAATGATGGTATTATGGAAAAATTTTTCTACAGTCTCTCTCTCTCTCTCTCTCTCTGTATATAATAAATTTCTTCAACCGGCATAGTTCCAAAAGAAACGAAACATGCATTTGAGACATATTGGGATGCTCTCGCTCGCTCTGCCAATCGAGATCGTAAAAAAATATATTTTATTTTCTAACCTATTAGATGCTTAAGCAAAAATTTTTCATTTCCTGTAGGATCGTTACAGGTGCTCTGCTTTGCATAGCTTCGTGCCCAGACTTAGCTCTCTTCGCTACGGGTTCATTCTGCAAAACAGTATTGGTATTTGATTCAAGGTCTGGATATAGCCCTATAGCGAGATATCAACCGCATCAGAGAGCCGTTATTCGCCTCGCAATGAGTTCAAATTATATTTTATCTGCCAGTGAGGATAAAACAGTCTCAATATGGGATCAAAGAGCTGGAAAAATCATGAAAACAGTCACAGTAATATTTCTCTTCTTAATTCCTATTGTATCATCGTTGTAAGAGCTTCGAGTGGACGCGTACGGTGTTCTGTTTTAGATATCGAAAGAATCATTCCCTATGAGTATGTCTATGCAAAAAGATTTGGTATATGTCGGCGATAGTAACGCGAAATTACACGTGTTAGATTTAAAGAGAGAGTTTGAGCCCATAAAGTGTTACGATACGGAACATAAGAAAGGAATAACTGGCGTTCATTTTACTCCCGGTTGTGTAATTACGAGTTCCATGGACAAAACTGTGAGAATTTCAAGTCCGACCGATCCACCACAGAATCTTACCACACTAACTTGCGGCTACGGAGAGATAGCTAGTGTACGTATATAGAAGTGGTTATTTAGGCATATAATATAATTTATTTTCATTATATTTTACAGATAGATTATTTGAACGATGTCCTTGCCGTATCTGGTACCGAAGGGATAGAAATTTGGAGACCTCGTGCAAGAACATGATGTTCATGAGTCGTACTATACATATTATTGCTAATAACATTTACATTTTGATATTCAGTCTACACTCTTACAAGGAATTATATAAATCAAGTATATATTATGATTTAATAAAGGCTTTGCTCTATATAAGTTTGCTAGGCATATAAGAAAAAGATATTTTCTGTTATAATTCGAAATTCAGTAAATATTATTTTCATTTAATATTTCATTCGAATTTATTCAATATCAATTATTATTATTATTTTGAAAAATGATTTCTCAAGGGTCACCGTAGTTTCTTTCTTTCTTTCTTTCTTTCTTTTTTTTTTAACATTTAGTCATCCAATTATGTTTCATTCAAACGCATTTCGTTTCAATTTATGATCGAAGTGAACAAAAAAGAGGAGTCAAAAAAAAAAAAAAGAAAGAAAGATAGAAAGAAACGGAATAGTTAAAAATTCGTTTAAGTATTCTCTCGATCGTAACGAGTAAATGGATAGAGATAGAGAGATAGATAGAGAGAGAGAGAGAAAGAGAGAAAGAGAGAGAGAGAGAGATACAAAAGGTATAAAAGAGAGAAAAATATTGATTTTGAAAATGAAAAAGCGAAGGAAATGGACGAAAGGAACGGTGGACGTAGGGTCGATCGATAGGCGGCGCTGTCGTCGCCGGAAGTAGCGGTCCGCTAAACTGATCAAAGAGAGCGAATATGAAAACGTTCAATTGTCTATTCAAAGGAATCGGCGTACGTTCGAATATCATCGGCGCTCGAAGACGTGGAACGATGATCTAATTAACGCGGAGGATTAATCGATCGGTGGAAGATTGGTCCACGAGTAGATCGAGCAGGTCCTCCTCCTTCTCCACGCGCAATCGCCAATACGGGAAAAGCTACCGGCGCTACAAGCTATGCTCTCGTGGCATGGTGGTGGGGGTAACCGTAGGGAGCTTCCGTTTATCTGCGAGGTCAGAGAAGGCTGGCTGCATTCGGTGGTGCTGGTGAAAAACACGATGAAAATGGCGTGGCAACCGCAAGAAGAAGGACTACGACAAATCCTTACGCTCCTTAAGGAATCACAGAGCCCGGATACGGCTACGCAGAGGGCCGTACAGCAAGTATCCTTTTTTTTATCTTAACGGCATATTTTTTTTCTTTTCTTTTCTTTTTTTTTTTTGCTTTTTTTCTTCTCTCTCTCTCTCTCTCTTCCTCCCTCCCTCCCTCTCTCTCTCTCTCTCTCTCTCTTTCTCTCTTTCTCTTTTAAATCGGCCCGAGGAAGAAACGCCAAATTAGAGTTCGTTGAAGTTTCAAAAATACGGAACGGTTTGTGTGCCTTTTCCCGGTCGTAATAATAAGACAGTGGACGCCGATGGTGACGAAGGAGAAGCGACGAAGAGATCCGACGATATTTCTCATTGGATTTTATTGTCGTCGATGTTTCTCGATCGGTGGTTGGTATCGTATATGTCGTCGGTAGAACGGGGATGTATAAAATGGTATTATTGTGTGAAATTTTCAATCGGATCCTTTTCGTTTCTACTTAACTCTCCCACCACCCCTCCCATTACGATCGTGAGTTCTTGGCTCTGTTCCTCCTTTGCCGTTGTATGTACGTACGTATATACGTACGTGCGTGTATATGTATGTATGTATGTATGTGTGTATGTATGTATGTATGTATGCGATCGGCGCGCTTTTGCGCAGCCTGTCATGGTCTCTACTTTTTTTTCTTCTATCCTTAACCCGTTCGATTCGGAGACATTTCAATGAAATTAATCCAATTCCCTTTAATGATTCTATCAAAACAAATACGTCATCCTTATTCTTGACTTTACTTTCGCCCATCGATCAGCTTAGAATTTGATGCTCCGAGCGCGTCGATCGCTTTCTTCTCGTGTCTCTCTTTTCTCGAATAATGTTGTAACACGTGAGCTTCAACCGCCAAGAAATATGTTACACGAAATGTCCCTTGAAACGCACACGCTCTCTCTCTCTCTCTCTCTCTCTCTCTCTCTCTCTCTCTCTCTAACAATACGAACCTAATTTCTACGTTATGTTTTTCGTAGTTTCGTCGATATCTTTTTAAAAATGTTATTTGTTTATTCCATTAATTTATATATATATATATACCCTTTTCTTGTTTTCTTTTTTTTTTTTTTTTTCTTGAGTTTTTTCCTTTTATATATATATATATATATATATATGTCCGTTCGATTCGTTAAAATGAAAACAAAGAATATATCTTCGAAGTATTCTACGGAAATAATGTTTCTTTTTATATCGTTTAGATTAAGCCTATATGTGTAATTTGTTTTATATATTGTGATGATATAATAGTAATAATAATTATTATTATTTATAAATAACTTATTATTTATTACATATTATCTTATATTTTATCGATATATTATATGTGTATATGTGTATGTATGTATGTATGTATGTTGTATGTATACACGCACGCTTACACATCATGTAATTCTGTATTTGATAATGTCAAGAAAACAAAACTTATTTTCCTTAATAACTGGCTTAGAAATTGGAAGAGCTAAACAAATTTCCAGATTTTAACAACTATTTAATTTTCATCTTAACCAAACTTACATCCGAAGGTAAGAGAGTTTAGTCGATGTTATTGATTAATTTATGGTTAACCGAACGTAGATAGAAAAATAATCACGTTTCTTTTTTTTTTTTTCTTTTTTTTTATTTTTGATTAAGATGAACCAACGAGATCTCTGAGTGGTTTAATATTGAAAAACAATGTGAAGGCACATTTTCATAAATTTTTACCAGAAGTTACAAATTTTATAAAGCAAGAATGTTTGTCCGCCATTGGAGATCCTTCGGCTTTAATACGTGCTACCGTTGGTATTTTAATAACTACCGTTGCATCCAAAGGTGAGCATATTGTTATTTGCTTTGTCAAATTTTATTTTCTAAGATTTTAGAATTATTTAAGGTAAATTATGTTAAAAAATAGGTGAATTAACAACTTGGCCAGAATTATTACCTGCTCTTTGTCAAATGTTGGATTCGCAAGATTATAATGTTTGCGAAGGAGCATTCGGTGCTCTTCAGAAGATTTGTGAAGACTCCGCAGAGATATTAGATTCCGATGCACTCAATCGGCCTTTGAATGTTTTGATTCCAAAATTCTTGCAATTTTTCAGACATACAAGTCCAAAAATTAGATCACACGCAATCGCTTGCGTTAATCAATTCATTATCACTCGTACACAGGTGCTTATGATTCATATAGATAGTTTTCTGGAAAATCTCTTCCATTTAGCTACCGATGATGATCCCGATGTCAGAAAAAATGTGTGCAGGTATAAAATTAACTAGTATAACAAGAATGAATTTTTATAACATTTTTTTCTTTGAGAAAAAAAAAATAATAATAATAAAAAAAAAAAAAAAAAAAAAAAAAGAAAGAAAGAAAGAAGGAACGAAAGAAATTTAGAAATTGCATTATCGATTTAATTCCTTTAAAGGGCTCTAGTGATGTTGCTCGAAGTTCGAATGGATAGATTGATTCCAAATATGCATAACATAATAGAGTACATGTTAATGAGAACTCAAGATCAGGACGAAGGAGTCGCATTAGAAGCTTGCGAATTTTGGCTCTCCTTGGCGGAACAACAAATTTGTAAAGAAGCACTTGCGCCGCATTTAACTCGATTAGTACCTATTTTGGTGAGTGAGCGAGCCTGCGAGAGTTCATTTGAAATAATCTTAACGAATGAATATCAAAATAAATGTTTTTTTTTTTTTATTTTTATTTTTATCAGGTACGAGGTATGAAATACTCCGAAATTGATATAATACTTCTCAAGGGAGATGTGGAAGAAGACGAAATGATCCCGGACAGAGAGGAAGACATACGACCAAGGTTTCATAAATCAAAGACGCACCATTCGCATCATGCCAACATGAATAAACATACGGATGAAAATGGTGGTGGAGACGACGAAGATTTAGACGCCGAAGACGGTTCTGACGACGATTCAACGCTTAGTGATTGGAATTTACGAAAATGTTCGGCAGCCGCATTAGATATGTTAGCGAATGTATTTAGAGAAGAACTGTTGCCAGTTTTAGTACCGATTTTAAAGGAAACTCTATTTCATCAAGATTGGGAGATCAAGGAATCCGGTATATTGGCTCTTGGAGCTATTGCAGAAGGTAGAATAATTTTATATATTTTTTTTTTTTTTTTTATGGAGTATCAATGTTATATTTTATTTCTTTCTATAGGTTGTATGAGCGGAATGATTCCGCATTTATCGGAGCTAATACCATACTTAATTAGCTGTCTCAGCGATAAAAAAGCACTTGTCCGTGCTATTACTTGCTGGACCTTAAGTCGTTACGCTCATTGGGTTTGTGCACAGCCGCATGATACGCACTTGAAACCTTTGATGACGGAGCTTCTAAAAAGGGTATTGGATGGTAACAAACGTGTGCAAGAAGCAGCATGTTCTGCGTTTGCGACATTGGAGGAAGAAGCGTGTACAGAATTAGTCCCTTATCTTGGATTCATTCTAGAGACACTTGTTTTTGCTTTTGGTAAGTTTCTGAAAATACAGAGATCTTCGATCGTAACGATAATTTTATTCTTGTTAAAGATTAAATTGAATGTTATTTTTTCGTTTTCTTTTTTCAGGTAAATATCAACATAAAAATCTTTTAATTTTATATGACGCAATCGGGACATTAGCCGATTCAGTGGGTCATCATCTAAATAAACCAGATTATATAAATCTTCTTATGCCACCATTAATCAACAAATGGAATGTTTTAAAGGACGAGGATAAAGATCTTTTCCCATTGTTGGAATGCCTTTCGTCGGTTGCAACCGCATTACGATCTGGATTTTTGCCATACTGCGAACCTGTGTACAGGTAAAACTTTTATTAATGATAGTATTATTTGATAGTTGGACTTATACGTTAAAAATTTTTTTATCTTTTATAGGCGATGCGTATCTTTAGTAGAGCAAACATTAAATCAACATATAGCGAATACGCAAAGTCCAGAACAGTTTGAGGCACCCGATAAAGATTTCATGATAGTAGCATTGGATCTTCTTAGTGGTTTAGCGGAAGGCTTGGATGGACATATGGAACGTTTAGTAATGAACAGTAACGTAATGCAATTATTGTATCAATGTATGCAAGATGGAATGCCAGAAGTTAGGCAAAGCAGCTTTGCTTTATTAGGAGACCTTACAAAAGCATGTTTTCAACATGTGCTACCTTGTATACGTAAGTATTATATAATTTCTATAATATTTTTGTATAAATCAAAAAAAAAAAAAAAAAGAAAAGGAGGAGGAACGTCAATAAAATTATTATTTTATGCAGCCGACTTTATGCCAATACTTGGACAGAACTTAAATCCTGAGTTTATATCGGTGTGTAATAATGCGACGTGGGCTATTGGAGAAATTTCTATAAAGCTTGGTAAATCTTTTCTCTTTTATTTATTTATTTATTTATTTATTTTTTTTTTTTTACGAATTCCGTTATCTTTGATTGCGCAAATTAATTGTGATAGTTTAAACAATGTTGAATTTTTTTTTTTTTTTTTTTTTTTTTTCTTTTTTTTTTCTTAGGACCCGATACGAGTGCATATATTCCATTAATATTAACTCAACTAATCGAAATAATCAACCGACCAAATACGCCAAAAACGCTGTTAGAAAATACCGGTAAGTTACTACATAGTTCTTAATTATATTAGTATTTTGCTTAACAGCTTATAAATGGGGCGTACTCTTAATTATTGGAGAGTGTATCGTGAATTTTTTTTTTAGCAATGTTATCTTAATCTCTATTATTTTTTAAGGTATACTCCATGTACATACATAGGAAAATCAGTTAATATAATTATGTTCGAATTGTTATACTTCAAGGTTTAAACATTTTGTATATACAAGAAGTATTCCAGATATTTACAAAAAAAAAAAAAAAAAAAAAAAAAAAAAAAAAAAAAAAAAAAAAAAAAAAGAAAAGAAAAAAAAATTTACATCATGCTAGATGTAGCATTCGATGGATTTTAAATTTAGGTGCATACATTCATTTTCTACAAATTATTTTCACAAAATGATAAACCACACAAATCAGCGATTTAGGGTGGTTGTATATAAAACCACGCTTGCACGTTTATCAGCAAATTAAATAACTAGTATTTGTCTATTATACCTAATTTAGTGGTGTGCGATTGCCTGCAGGCTTTGTATGGCTGTAATTGCCATAGAAACATACAGTAACTCAGTATATATATATATATTATGCTTGCATCTATAAGTCCCAAATAATTTTCCAACGGTTGTTTATAAATTGGCCTTTAAAATCATGATAAAAATTTGGTTCTGTATTCTTAGTTATTCTTATTTGTACTGACACTTATTTGTAGAGTTCATATTCATATCGGTTTATTAAAAATCATGGGCTCGCACGCTGCTATCTAATTTTTATTATTATTATTATTTCAGCAGCTACAATAGCACGGTATTGCCTATGTTCACTGTCGGTATTTCATATGTTCACCTGTGTTTTATCCCACTGTTTTTTATTGATTGTCGACATTAATTAATTATGGTTAATTACAAGTTAATTAAAGTTAAACGACAACATATTCGCCTGAGTTGATCGTTGGTTCACTATCAGTTTGTCTTATTGTTTGTGTTTCCGGTCACTTCACTACACTTCACTTGTCTACTTACCGAAACGAAATGAAACTGTAGCCATAACGATCGGTCGCCTAGGTTATGTGTGTCCCCACGACGTCGCCCCCATGTTACAGCAGTTTGTCCGACAGTGGTGTGTAAATTTCTTTATTATTATATTCTATTAATTATTATATTATCTTCTATTTTGATTAGCACTTTATTATTATTATCATTATCATTATCATTATTATTATTATTATTATTATTATTATTATTATTATTATTATCATTATTATTATTATTATTATTATTATTATTATTATTATTATTATTATTATTATCATTATTATTATTATACATTTATTTCCCAAATCCTGAATACGTCGCATATCAAATGCTGCAAAGAACTATTACGTAAGAATATTATAGGAGATTTATAAATGTTTATTAATACTTTTATATTTTTATTTTGAACAAAGCATCTACCTTCGCAGCAATGGTACTAACACAAAATGATTAGGGGAGAGAAAGAGAGAGAAAGTAATATATAATTTTGTGAATGAGCATACTTTATAGATTATTGCCAACTTGCTCAATGGTTTCTGCAGCATTTTTATATTGAATTCATGATTTTTATAATTTTTATTTGCTACCATGCAAGTATGTTGTATGCTCTTACATATAATATATATATATATATATATATATATATATATATATATATATATATATATATATATATATACACTCAAAGATACGGGGGTAGGTTTACATTTGTCACTTAAGTCGGTTTATCACTTAGCCTGTACTCTCCTGTCTTGCATCGGATAAATTAGGTAAATGTTTTTCAGTTTGAACACTTTTCTTTCAAGTAGGTAGCTTCAATTGAAGATATTTGTGCATGTAGATTATATCGCCACTTTGGTATCTGTCAAATATTTCTTGCAGTAGTTTCTTACTTAGGTATATTATTATTCTCTTACAGCTACTGTTGCTAAAAAAAAAAAAAAAACAATACATTTTTTTAGAATGCCAAAGAAGTGTGTGGGTAAATGTCAAATGTAAACCCGGCCTTAAATTCACAATTGTACAAAGACGACGCCAGTCACTTTACAGTATTTGCTCGGTTGTTGATTGAAAAATTTTAATTAACAATCTCCATCGCTCGTTGTTATATTACATAAAAATCGATATATCTCTTTCATAGTACTCTGGCCTCGTGAAAGATAAACTACTTTGCCTCATCGAATGCTATTTGTAAGAAATTGTTCACCTATGAAATGTTTGAATGAATATTACAATTAAATGGCTATTTCACATATTCTATTTCAGCCAAAAAAAAATTACATCTGTAAATGTTCTATATCTATGTGTGTGTGTATATATATATATAAATATATATATACACACACACGCACACACGCGTATAAAAAAAAAAGTACATTACTTGGAAGGAAAATTTTCAATATAAAAGTGATACAGTTTATATAAAGTGCGAAAAAAAATTATTTTGTATCGTTCTAAAATTGAAAAAAAAAAATTGTTACTCCAAAGATATTAATATATATATATATATATATATATATATATATATATGTACTTTGTCTCTTATCGATGTACTTTTTTTTTAAAGGAAATCTATTGGGCCATCGAACGAGTTTGCTTAATCGTTATTTGTTAATATTATTATTAGGTGTACATCTTTGCGGACCATAAGAGATAACGAAGAAAAGGATTCTGCATTCAGAGGTATGTGCCAAATGGTCACAGTGAATCCGGGCGGTGTTGTCAACGACTTCATGTACTTTTGCGATGCTATTGCTTCGTGGGCTACACCAAGGGACGATCTAAAGGATATGTTTCAAAAAGTAAATATTACAAATACTTTATAATATTACAACGATCAACCAATTCTACCATTGTTTTTATTCTAATAAATTTGTTTGATCAAAATGTATAGATTTTACATGGATTTAAGAATCAAGTCGGTCCAGAAAATTGGAAACGGTTTTCAGATCAATTTCCGTTGCCGCTTAGCGAGCGGCTTCACAATATGTACGGCGTTTGAGCAAACCCGCCTAAATGCGGTATGTATTTTGTACATATATTATAGTAAAAAAAAAAAAAAAAAAAAAAAAAAGAAAGAAAGGGAAAAAAAAAAGAAATATTTTACCCTCTATATCAATACACTATTTCTTACCAATAAAGAAATATTTAATCACGACTATAACGTTTGATGAAGCGGACGATCTATATTGGTTAAGTTAAACCGATGAAGTTCGTGCGTCATATATATTTTTTCTTTTCTTTTCTTTTATTTTTTTTTTTAGAATGATAAGAGAAATTAAAAGGAAAATGTAGAAATTTTTATAAAAAAAAAAAAAAAGGTTTTCTATTCATTATAACAATTAAAAATATACCTCTCTGCGGCCCTATTCCCAAACGAACTTGTAAATTCCGCTTTTATAAAACGTTTCGTCTTCGATAGGAAAATTAATCTATGCTCATTAATCGCAAAGCATGTATTCCGTTTGTTTATTATATATATATATATATATATATTCATTCATGTTAGTTTATCACCTTGTTGTTTATATGTTTCTCTTTCAGAAGGCCGCTTTAAGGGGCAGGCCGAATGGGGTTGGGCGGGCTATAAAACCGTGGGTGGACAGGGTGGGTGGGTGAAACCACGGCCTCTTCTCATCAACATCGTTGTCGTTAAGTGTCTGTGTCTCTTGGCCATCGAAGGGATATCAGGGGAAATAGAAAGTACGTCATTAACTGCACTTAGCGAGTATGCGCAGTGACATAAAAAGGGGAAAAAGCGACACATAAAGAACGAATATGGAAATACGAACGACAAAATAAATCTCAGTGGGCCGAAAAGAATAAGTGGGTGGGAGGGAGGGTGGGTGGGTAATATGGGGTGGGAGGGAGGAATTTGTGGTGATCATCATCAGCCACTTTTTAACGCGAATGTATCGTACGCAAATGCCCGCAACGTACTTGCATTCAGTGTGATACCTTATTGTAGCAACATGCCGTTGTACATGCTGTTTGTACACTTCGTTTCTATTAGCGCCCATAACACTATAAGGTGTTGTTTAAACTCTCGCGTATCGAAACGAGACAAGTGCTGGCAAATCCAACTAGCCCAGCTAAATATACTATATATATATACATATATATATATATCTATATATATATATATATACATATATATATATATCTATATATATATATATATACATATATATATATATATATATGTAATTCCAACTTCAATTAGTTGGCTAGTAAAAGCGTAGATCTCACGTTATAGAGCATGCTAAAACTACTGTGATCGAAAATTTAATATATGTTAAGGGAATTGATTATATATATATATTTTTTTTTTTTTTTTTTTTTTTTTTATATTTTTTTTTTGATAGAGAGAGAGAGAGAAAGAGAGAGAGAGAGAGAGAGAGAGAGGTGCATATCTGTATTCAATGAGTTTATATAGAGCCTTAGACAAAGTAGAATACTTATTTGATAAAGCTACAAATAGAGAGTACGTTGTAGAAATTTCATAGTGTACAGAAGGTTTTCAAGAGTATGTATTTTTATACGTTAAAAGTCGATATATATGCAGAAAGTGCCATTCCGTTCATTCTGAACCAAAATTTTTCTGCTTACTTTAATCCTCTCTTCGATAATTGTGATATTAGGTTATGTAACTACACTTTTTCTCATCATGTTAGAAGTATGTTGAAAAATACATATGTATATATACTTTATATATGTATGTAAATAATACAGCATGATGTTTTTTTTTAACCTACAGACCATTTTGTGATTATTATTACTTTATTTTTTTTTTTTTCTTTTCTCAATTTTTTTTTTCTTCTTTTCTCTTTTTGTTAAAGATATTAAATTAGGATCATGTTAGCATTAGTGTAAATAGATAATGCATTTTAGAATCAATGTTTTTGTTATCGCTATAAGTCATTCACAAATCTTTTCTTATATTAACAATCTCAAGTTGATGTTATTTGATTGCAAAAGGGCATTGGTATGATTTACAGAAATGGTTCACAGAGTTTTGAATCTATGACGTGATATCTATCGCAATACTAATTTTTATGTGCTCAATTATGATCTCTACAATTGATTTTGAAATTTTCGTATGTGAAATCTTTTTAAACTCGAGCGCAGACTGTCTCATTCCAGTCCGTTATTGGGCCAGTTCAAAAAGCGAGCACTTTTACTGTACAAGATGCGCTTATCTCTAACCATCGACGTTCAAAATTTCTAGGAAACCAAATTTGTGACAAATACTGTACCAATGACAAACTTAATATATCTATATATCAGAACATGTAATTGTCCTGCAAAGGCATTCGAAAAAAGAAAGAAAGAAACAAACAAACAAACAAAAAACAAACAAAAAAACAAAAATGATTTCTAGAACTTTTACTACAAAATATTTTTTTTTTTTTTTTTAATTTTCTCTCTCTCTCTCTCTCTCTCTCTCTCTCTCTCTAATCTATCAAAAGAAAGCAAGAGTGAAATCTGTGAAAGGGGGCGGGGGGAGGGGGCTGGAACAACATGACCATCGTCAAGTCACTATCGTCAATCAAACTTTGAAGTTAATTAATGAAATGAAAAAAAAAAAAAAGAAAAGAAAAGAAAAGAGGAGAGTGGAAGGGAAAACTTGACAGGAATAACTCGCGTGAGCGACCGAGACGTTAAAAGAAACGTATTAATATTTTTGGTATGATAAACGCCAGAGAGAGAATATGCATTATTTTTGAGAGAGAATTTTAATACTCGAGCCATTATAGTATTCTTCGCTCGTCGATCACTAGGAAACCATAATTGAAAGAAATTTTACAAAGAGAATATTGCGCCGAGATATGATGTAGCACTGTCGTGTAGAGTCCTGCACCTCTAGAAAAAGAAAAAGAAAAAGAAAAAGAAGAAGAA
>OU427003.1:7326134-7338634 GCA_911387935.1 Dolichovespula saxonica | reverse complement strand
AGAAGAACCCGCATTAAACTATTGGTAATATCACAGATTTTCACTTATGTCGATACGATATAATATATTGTATGATCGTTTGTTAAAACAGATTTTTCGTATAAAACGTTTTTGCCAATTTGATTATGTTCAGACATTCGCTACTTAATCGAGAATAAAGGATGCTGGCATTTTATAATGTTATTCATCACTCGATCGATAAGAACAAAAAAAATATATATATATATATATACATATATATTAAGAATGATCACAATGATGACGATGACGATGACGATTTCAAAATTGGAATTACGAGACGGGACAAAAATTGCACTGTCCCGTTCAAGGTACACAACACGTGTGTGTATAAATATATATATATATATATTACACAGTTTGTAATTCGTTGGATGAGGGAATGGTTTCCTCGGTCCTTTTTCTAGGGGTTGAAGGTAAGGGATGAGAGACGTGAAAGCGTTCCTTTCGCGAATAAAACGTACGTATACGAGCCTGCTTAAGTGATTGCTTCTCTTCATTAGAGCTTGCCTCGTTTCTCGTACGGTCGAACTTGAGGGACAGGTGCGGTAATGGCCCGTATCGAAGCTTACTACCCCTAACCCCACTTGCAATGTGTTCAAGAGAGAGAGAGATAGAGATAGAGATAGAATATATATATATATATATATATATATATATATATATATATATGTATGTATATATAGAGATGGCTGGCTAGCTAGCTGGACCTAAAGAGAGAGAGAGAGAGAGAGAGAGATCGAGATCGAATGTACGATAAACGCAGTCGGTTTAACGTCTACGAGCACCCTCTATAACCCCCAACCCTCTAGACTATTACGCGAATTGATTCGGCATCGGATCCGTTCAAGGCTGGAACACCGTTTAGCTCCTCGTTTCTCCCACTCTTTCTCTCTCTCTCTGTCTCTCTGTCTCTGTCTCTCTGTCACTTCTTCTCCACCCTTCCTTTCTTCTTCCTTTACCTCCATCCATTCCTGTTAACCCCCCTCTACCAGCTAAAATTCCTACTGGAATTCCGCTTGGATGATCACCCTGGAAAATAAAGTTTACGAGTTTCACGCTTTGCGCGATGTGTTACATTTCGAATTTCCTCAAAAGGTTATACTTACTTTACTTGCTAGTAAAGGTAAATCGATATAATAAGAAAACGATTTACCTTTTGCTATCTTCTTCTTCTTCTTCTTCTTCTTTTTCTTTTTCTTCTTACTTCGAATACGACGTACCTCGTTCGTTTATTTGTAAGAGAAAGGAAGTAAAAGTGGATGGAAATCAATCGTCGTAGCTTTCACGGTAGAAGAGAACGTGATGGAGGAGAAGAATAAGAAAGGGATGTTAGAAAGATTTGGAAATAATTCAGATGGCAATGCTCCGGCCTCGTTCAGCCTCTAGAGTGGCGATAGTAGTAGTAGTGGTGGTGGTGATGGTGGTGGTAGTAGTGATGGAAGTGATGGTGGAGATGGTGGAGATGGTGGTGTTGGTGGTGGTGGTGGTGGTAGTAGTGGCTCGCTCGTGGCACCCCTGCATACCCGCCCCTTAATCTAATCCAAGGATAATCTAAAATTCATGACACACATAACTGCCAGGCGATGATATATCTGGCGGGGGTGTAAAGGCCCCGTTTTCCACCACCGATCTACTACCACCTTCGCGCACAACCCATCGACTCTTCTCTACCCCGATCCTTCCTTCCCCCCGAACCACCCAACCAACCAACCACCCACCCATCCCACCCAACGCATCCCTCCCCTACCACCATCCACAATATTTCCCACTACCGTTCTTCCTCGTTCTCTAACACCGGTGTACTCTATTCGCTAGCTGCAATCACTGACGTTATTATTTAATGCAACGCGAACTCGGGATGAGTTCACTCAACGGCTAACATACCACCTATCACGATGGCAGATCTCACGAAACTCGCACTCCTCTTATAATTCATTTTCACGTCTTAAGTTCGAATAATATTTCTTCGTTTCGTTACCCTTCCCTCTACCCCTCCCCCCACGCATCCCTTTAAACGTTTTCGATAACGGATAAATTTTTCCCAGTGTCCTCATTGGCTGCTATCTAATAATCTCTGACTAATCTAATCTCAATCACCCCCTCCCCCCGAACTTTAAGATCGGTTTATCTTTATTATTTCAAAGTCGTGTTTTCATTTTTTGACTGGGGTGGGGGATAGGAGAGATCGAATCGGTTACTCTTTGAACGATCGATTGACTACGCTCGACGATATTATATCGAACAAGTTCGACTTACGTGCGTTGACAATTTAACGTTATATACATTTTTTATTATTAAAGTTAAGCCATTGTGTCATGTAAATAAATTCATTATTGTATAACGAATTTAACGATCGTAACGATCGTATCCTTTATCCTATATACGTACATTGCATACGTACGTGCATATACATAAGATACGTCTCCTCGTGATTGAAGTTACGATATCATTTGCTAAAATCGTATAATTATTATTATTAGAAGAAGATTAAAGTAATAATTATTTCATTCGATGGAAATTTTTTGGAAATGGAAAGAAAAAGTATCGTCGCCATTTCAATTTTATTTCGTTCGGAATATTATTTCGTCGTCCCGTACACGTCAACATCCGTTATAACAAACTTACGGTCGCGATATAACGATAAATCTATATTATCCTAATCGCGAGATTCGTAGCGATTATTATCCTAATAGATTTTTATTCCGCCCCTTTTACCGACAATGGTATCTCTCATTTTATTTCTCTATCTCGAAAGCGTATCGACGTTACGGAATTATCGTATTTCACGATTTGTACAACTCGTTTGGAAGTACAGAAACCAAATCGATGTAATTCGTTACACGTTTGTATGTATCTAATACGTATGCTACGTCGAATCTGTGTGTGCTCGGTTAACCGATTGATTATCTTGTAAATTATCCGCCTCGATATACGCAAATCGAAACAAAAATTTGTTGATAATCCGAAGGTATTCGTTATTCGTCAAACGTTTTTCAAACGAATCTCGCTCCGATATATCTACATTTGAATTAGTTAATCCAATATATATATATATATATACATATAAAATCCTCTGAAGGGGCTATCGACAAATTTATGGACATATTCCGAGAACTAACTGAACTTAAGAGAGAGTATACTCGTGTATATTTTGAATGATTCAACGAAGTAAAATAATTCCAGTCGAATGACTCGGGAGTGTTTGCATTTGTAACGAAAAGGAAGGAAAAAAAAAAAAGAACACTTCAGATTCTATCCCGAATTAATAAACAGCGCTTAAATTGGATCTGTAAATTTGTCGACATCTATCTCAGACCCTTGGCGTATCCGCAAATTGTTTTCGAGGCCACACGTAACACGTAATGCTCAATTTTCGATTGTTACGTATCTAAATTCCTATTTGGTATTTTTTCGTTCTTTTTTTTTTTTTTTTCTCGAATGAAAATTCTACTGTCGTCCGTCCACCGATACGATACGACGAACACTAAATTAATAATACGTTCGTTGATCTTGGATTAACATCGCGAACACGTGATATAACGTAACGTCGAATCGATTGAAAAGATTATATCGTTAACTCGACGTGATATGACGAGAGAGAGAGAGAGAGAGTTGAGGACAAAAAAAAAAAAAAAATAAAATAAACCAAAAGAAAAAAAGTACGACCACCAAACAGACCGCGAGTTCCCTTCTTCTTTCGACCCCTCGTTTGCCGATTGTTCTTTGCTATGGCGCTAGTTGTCCGTTCCGTACGAGGGGTTACGATAATTGATGATGTTGCCCGTTTCTAGCGAGACATTATTTCGCAGTTAGGTAGTCGACGCCACGAGATTAATAGCGCTTTAACTTCCTCCCTCTCCTTACCCCACCCCTACCCCCTACCCCCTCTTACGCCTTTATTATCTATTACTATAATTTTTGCGTTCTAATTTCTTCTCCGATTCCGATGGATATCGACGATCCGAACGATCCGTTCGATAAATCGTTAGAAAGTTTTAGAGAGATAAGGAAGGAAGGAAAGGGGAGGGGAGGGGGAGGGAAAAAAACCGGAGAAAGAGAGAAAAGTCCTTTCTGTCGGAGGACGGAAAAGAGAGAGAGAGGGGGAGGGGGGGAGGGGGGTGAGAATTTGGTCGTTCGAGTCACGCCAGGGCCGACCCCTTGGCGGCGGACAAACGACGGCCAATTTACGAGTAACCGGAGGGAAAAGAAGAAGAGGAAAGAAGGAAGAGGAGGAGGAAGAGGAAGAAGGGGAAAAAAAAAAACTTCTTAAAACTCGGATTAGAATAAGCGAGGTATATCGCGCTCGCTTATCTCTTCTCCCTCTTTTACTTCCTTCCGTCGTCCCTCCTACCCCCCTCCCTTCGCCCACTCTCCTTCCTCTACTTTTTTGCGAACGGTCCTCTCACTTTTTCTTCGGCGAAAAACCCCCTCGGAATTATCCTCGGAGTTCCTCCATCCGACTTACTTTTCTTTTCTTTTTATTTGATTCGATTTTATTTGATTTTATTTTATTTTATTTTATTTTATTTTATTTTACTTGCGATGTTCTCCAGCATGAAATCGTAAAAAGGTTAGTGAGAGGAGGAGGGGAAGAAACGAAGAGGAGAGAGAGAGAGAGAGAGAGAGAGAGAGAGAGAGGGAGGGAGGGAGGGAGGGGGAGTCCTTTGTTTCCACCCTTACTTTAAACAAAGCTCAACTTTTCGCTTGCTCCGCTCGTCCATGGGGGATTTTGTAATTGGCGACGATTCAACGCGGATCATTCGAGAGCGCGTCGTACGTAAGTTAAAAATTAAGTCTACGATATCCTAATTAAAAATTAAGCTTAGGCGATTACGTGGACCAGAGAGAGAAAGAGAGAGAGAGAATTTCACGTTTGGTAATCTTCCAGATCGATACATACAATGGACACATAACGTTATATGCTTTGAACGCGCATCGTCGAAACAATAATCTCGACTTGTTCCATATCGATCGTACGAAATAATCACGAATTATTTTCATAATTAACGATTTAACGAAAAATTCTATAAAAATTCTATAAAATAAAAATTCTACAAATTCTATAAAATTCTAAAACTCCACCGATCCAACGAAAAATTCCTCCTCTATCGAACTGTACACGCCAAATTAGAATCCATAAGTATAACCAACTATTACATTCGATATTAAATAACGTTAAATAAAAAGTTAAATGATATATTTTTGATAAAGAAAATTAATCGAGCGGTGTTTCTAAATTAACAGATTTTTTTTCCTAAAATTAACAGATTTACTTGCCGACATGCTGCTTACGGGCCCTGTATTCCCCTCCACCCCCCACCCCGCCTCACCCTCACCCCTTCCCGCTCTGTTCCATCCCAAATTTAATTAAAAAAAAAAAAAAAAAAAAAAAAAAAAAAAAAATATCCCCCTTAACGGTTCGAATGCCTCGATAAACGATCTATCAAGCGTCTTTTCTCTCCTTCGATTTTTCTCTTTTTTTTTTTTGTTTTGTTTTTGTTTATTTTTTTTTTTTTTCGTCCAAAACGTAACACGACAGATAGGATTTTTTAAGAACACACCCCAGCCAATGTCCCGGACAGGGTACACGGTTGAGACGATAACGGCGCCCTTGGGAGTTAGAGGGGTAACGCGATTACGTAGTTACGCTACTGGCGGGACGGTTCGCCCGTCTTGATTTATCCGTGTAGCATCGCGTTATTGCATTAGCGCCCCGACAGCAATGCTGCTGTTACTACTGCTGTTGCTGGACCAACGTCCCCGGAGCTGCTGCTAACACCAATACTAACTTACGAGCGTGTAACACCATCGTATATACAACACCGCCAACTGTACCACCAACGATCGGTGGTGGGTGTCTGAGGATAGCGAAAATGTTCGAGGACGAACTTACTCGTCCAACGTCCACCCAACCCCACCGACAGTGAATCATCCCCAAGAATTATGTCTTACGTCCTAACACTCGGACGACCGATCCATAAAGACTATACCGTATTCTCGCGTTACCGTATATATTACGATCGTTTGCTTATATATATATATGCGTAAAATATATATCTCTTTCGACTCGGATTAGAAACATCAATGGGAATAATATTAATGTCCAATGTTTACGATAGATACCGTGAGAAAACAAAAAAAAAAAAAAAAAGAAAATGGTGGAAAAAAAGAAATTCGCGAGATATAATATTATTTTATAAATTGTCTATGATTGAACTCGATCGAACGAGATCGCTTATAATTTACGGTACAGTCGTCGTCTTACGGCACGGCCCACGGTATATCTGGAGTCAATTTTTTTGTTTGTTTGTTTGTTTGTTTGTTTGTTTTTTTTTTTTACTTTTTTTTTTTTAGCGCGAAACATATCTTATTGGGTTGGCAACTGTCCGTGATCGCGGATTTTGTCGATAGATTATTATTTAAAATCCGTAATACGATATAGATCTTGTCATTCTCGTGTTGTGAAAAATGAAGCATGACAATTCGTTGAAATTATATAAGCCCCTGTATCTCTCGTTATTTTTATCCGATAGATTGAACTCAAATTTCAGTTCTTTCTTTTTTTTTTTTTTTTGTTTTCGAACGATAATCTAAACGATCGTTCCTCGTAGCACGTAATTATAGATATAATTATAAACGATAAAAATAAAAAATAAGGAAGAGTTCTATTTTTTTACATAGAGATCACTTTTCAGGACGGTACGATCCAAGATATGATCTTAAAGGTCGAAGAAGAAAAAAGCGAAGCGTCCGACGAACTTCACGATGAAAAAAAAAAAAGAGAGAGAGAGATATATATATATATGTAAGAATTTTTTTATAAAAAACCGAATTTTAATATTATCACATACAGGAAACTATGTATGTTAGAGAAAACATATAGATTACAATAGGTATCGTTAAAACCAGAATAATGGTGGAATGATCGTCGCATGAGAAGACAATACGATAAGCGTATACCATAATGCAATCGATAGGAGGTCAGCGTCCTTTCCGTCGGGGGGTGTATCATCGACGAACGATATCGCGTCTTGGAAAAACGATGCTCGCTGCTTCCCAATCACTTTCGATCGATCGATCGATCGATCGATCGATCAAAAAAAGCCTCGATCGTTAAAAATAATTCACGATACTTACGAACAAGTAGCGGGTAGCGTTGTTTCATCATCGACATTAACATCCTTTCACGACTCACGTTCGTTCTGTTTTTTTGTTTTTTTTTCTTTTTTTTACAAGTATCGAATAAACATATTCCGATCGTCCATCGTGTCATCGATCATCGATCCATCGATTAAATCGTTTACGCTGGCCTATCGAGTCCAAGGGCCTCTTGATGTCGCCTAGCTTTCAGCCTGAGATCAGCGATGCTGCTGTTCTTCGAACGTGCCGCGGCCGCGGCCAAAGATGCTGCTAAACTTAACGGGTGTGGATGATTCGAAGATGTCGCTGGTGGTGGCGGGGGTGGTGGTGGTAAACAAAAAAGGCCACCGGCCGCGGCATAATGGAGAACAGCTGGGTCGAATGCCGAACTTGCTGCCGCGCTTACGTTACTTCCGGCACCTTGCATAGGTGGATGAAGCCTAAGAGCTGGCAAATAAGGTGCCACCCTGCACGGTTCCAATGTCGTCGGTGGACTTCGTGGCGCCAGCACCATACCACCTGCAACACCTTTTACGTAGGAATAACAGTTAAGTATTTTAAAGTATTTTTAATGATTATTTCAAAGCCGAGAATCGATCGATGATCATCAAATAACTTTCTTTATGATCATTCTTTTTTTTTCTTACATGCGAAATTCGACTATTTAGCGAACGTTGATCGTGAAACATATATATATATATATATATATATATATATATATATATATATATATGAACTGACAATTCATTTTGTAGCGTATCCCAATTGTATGTACGATTTCAAATTTCATTTACGTGGCGTATCACAGAATGATTACGTTTTGAAACCATAGATCTCGTAAAGTTTTGGGGAAACCGACAAAATTTTGATCTTTAAAAAACAAAAAGAAATTAAAAAAATCAAACCAAATGGTTATCGTATGACCATATCAATGGCTTTGAACGATGCGTTACGTTCGTGTAGCATAATAAAAATTGATGATTTCTCACCTTTGTGTAACTGACTTTCGTGTTTGCGGCATTTCGCACGACGATTCTGAAACCATACTTGTACTCGTGCCTCGCTCAGACCAAGTCTCTGACTGAGTTCTTCTCTCATAAACGCATCCGGATAATGGGTTTCATCGAAGAGCCTCTCCAATTCAGCGAGTTGCTCCAATGTGAAATTCGTACGCGATCTTCTCTGTTTACCATTTCCATTACCATTTCCGCGACAATTCGACCCTGAATATTAATACCGTGTTGGTAAATAAGTAATTTCGAAAGGTTCAAGATTTTAGATTTAAATAAAATATTATTATTTGAGAAAAATTTCGAAATTACTTATCGGAGCAACCATCGATGATACTACAACTAAATAATATACTATCGTTTATGGTTCATCTCGATGTAAAATACACATATGAGACGTTATAGTTGATTCACTCGCATTAATTATTTAATCAAAAATCCGATACTATATCACCGTATAGCATTTATTTATTTATCTATGGACGTCGAAAGAAATACTATGGTAAATTGTTGGTTCGGATATAAAATTTATATAAAAAAAAAAAAAAAAAAATTCTGAAATCGTATGACAAATCTTATTGTTAATTACGATCGAAGGAACAATAACGATTCTAAAAGGAATCGATGTTTCTCTTGATTTCCTCGGACACGTTGGTTTATAATTAATGCAACGAGGCTAGAAGAGACACACTAGGGAATTCGAAATAGATCTTTCTGAACTTTCACGGGTCATTGATGTCGGTCTGCACGCCATCAACATAAATTTCGTTAAGCTTACGATATTCTTATTCAAATCATACGTCGAGAAAAACTCTTTATTAGCCGACATTAGGAAGACGATCTTCTCGAAGTATTCTCTTCGTCCTTATTCAAGGATTATATGACTTTTAAACGAATTATTCGCCGAGCTCGAACAACCGTGAAAATTTATATATGCCCTTACGTTACAGTATTATCGAGCGAAATATATATATACTACTTTTATGGGTAAGGTAAAGGTCAACAAGGATGTAAATTATACATCGATATGAGAGTTCTACGAGAAAATGAGGTCGATCGCGAGTTTGACTGCAGGGCGTTTATCAAAGAGATAAACTAAACCATACAAATGACGAGCCGTGTCCTTTGAGTGTCGTTATTTACGATTAATTTTTCACCAATAAATTTGCTATTTGTAGACAATAAATTTGTTTGGAAAAAAAAAAAATAACGTACAGTAATAGTCGACATCGAATTCTTTTTATAGGATTCTGTCGCATCCATGGATCCAAGGATGATTTAACGATCATCGTTTTTGCGCCAGATGTCTCAATATTTTTTTTTTTTTTTAATATGATCGATCGCGGAATCGAAAGGGACGAAATTTTTGTATGGACGTGTAACGAATGAAACATTGTGAAAATTTGTAAAATGAGAATCGTGTAAATGCGATGCCGCGATTTAAAGAGACACGCCGATAATAAAGGAACTATACGAATTAATTAATGGGTGCTTAATGTAAAGTAACTACGGGTACACAAATCTCGGTAGGTGGTGTTGGCCGATGGGAACTTCGGGGAGTTGCTTCGACGTAGGGTTGTGGGTGGAGCTCGGGGAGGGAGGAGGGGGAAGGGAAGGGGGGAGAGGATTAAGCGCCTCTCGTAAGAGCCGCTTGACGAAGGGGATGTGATTTATATAATTTAGCAAAGTGGTGAGCTACGCAGTCTTATAGGGGATCGTTAGTCACCTCTTCTTCCCTTTACCCTCTTACCCTACGATCTCTACGACCAACTCTCCCACCTTAATCACCCTCTTCTTGGCTTTCTCCATCTGTCCGATGGAATTTTCTCAATTGAAAACTGCCCTATCTATGACCTCGATCTAAGGAATCTCATAAGCTCAATCATACCCGATTATATTCAAATTGTTAATTATTAATCAATGATACTGTTTCAAATCAGTCATTTTCTTTTCATATAATATATATATATATATATTAATAACAATGTTCAATTTACCAATGGAATACAATACATAGTAAATTTTATATATATATATATATATATATATATATATATATATCATGTCCTCAAAATATTATATGTTATAATAATAAATATATAACGTATTAGTATCTATTATATAACATATGTTACATCATAACACTAGTAAAACTACACATACATTATCTATCCCTTATACCAATTTGTCGCAGTAATTTGTATCATTTCAAAGTTCAATTAAATACAGTTATTAATAATAGTAATAATAATAATAATAATAATAATAATTATTATTATTATCAGAACATATTTCTAATTCCTCGTAATCGGCGTTTTTACTTTTCAATTAACTAAAAACGCGAACGTATAAATCAAAAAAAGAAAAGAGAAAAGATCTACCAGATTGTCACGATTCAATCCCTAGAAATAGAACCCAGTTTGTCGCTGGCCATGAAAACCGAAGGGATAGTAAAATTGATTAATTCGCGCGATATTGAAAATAATAATAATAATAAAAAAAAAAGTAAAAAATAAATAAAAATAAAAAATCCCTGACAGAGATTCGTAGTATTTTCAATGATACGCAGGCGCGCCTCGAAAATGGCTACCATACGGCAATGCGTATAGCGTTTTAATCAATTAACGCATAGCTACGTAATCCAATCGGAACCCTGCCGTAGGAAAGCCCGCATCCATATGTACAGCGGTTTAAAATCCCTCCTCGCAAAATAACTCGCGTGGTTTACGGCCCCACCCTCTTTTTGTCCACCCCAGCCACGAATGTCTCTCGCGAGCGTTACGACATCCCTTTTTACGTACAGAAATCATCCCTCGTTTTTCTCGATAACGACGAAGTTTAATCGCGGAATAGAACCATATTGCATTTTTTTTTGTTTTCTTTTCTTTTCTCTCTCTCTCTCTCTCTCTCTCGATTACGATTTCAATAGAGCAGAGTTCAAAAATTTTCAATTAACAGAGATCGCAAACGAATATTACGAAATTATTTATCACTCCTAATAAGATCGTCCTGATTCTTTTTTTTTACCTTCGTTACAACTATATTTTTATATACCCACCTGTATCTACACTTTTATATACATACATACATACATATATATATATATATATATATATATATATATTACTGGAATTTCTTTATAAAAATTCGATCGGCCAAAGGCGAACTATCCCTTATACGTACGTGTTTGTAAATTTGAAGTTTGAATTGTTAAAAATGTTAATACCGAAATCCGTTAAAAATTCATGACTTTCGAAGAATCCTTTATAGATAGACTCCTTGTGTATGATCAGTGGTCTTGTAACGTGAAGGGGAGGGAAGGGGCGGGGAGGGGCTGGGGGAGGGGGTTTAGGTAAAGGAAAGAGAGGACTACAGTTTAACCCTCGCCAAAGAACCGAAGCAATCACACTCGGACACGAAGGGTCGGCTAATTCGATTACCAAAAGCGCTGCCCTCTTGCTCCGGAGTCAGTGATATCGAAGGCACCATTTCAACTTGTTCTATTTCGGTTGAGGAGGAGACCTCGCCTTAGTTGTGTATTTTTCTCTCGAACGAAACGAATCGCCGATATTTTTGGTTATTAGGCGTGGAAAGCCCTAACCGGGATAAACTCTCTCTCTCTCTCTTTCTCTTTCTCTCTCTGTCTGTCTAACCCTCGCCGTTTGTTAACGGTCATACAAACGCGAACGTGTGTCAGTGCCGATATCACAAATAACTACTTACGTGATATTTCGTAATTCGACGTGTCTCTTCTCTAACGTTCCCTCCCCCCCTCCCCTTATATCGTGTCAATTCGTACAAAAGTATTTAGATTTTATCCTCGCTTTAGTTTACTATATATATATATATATATATATATATCCTCTAACCATAGTTCTCGCACTCCATGGAGAAATTGTCACGGGAGCACACATATTCCGCATAGGAATTCCATTGACGAATATCCCACCGAGGATTTTATCCGTAATGTGAATTACGTACAATTAAATCTTGTTACTTCCACGAACAATACGCTTAAGTGTACTCAAGGAGAACTACCAGAGCTACGATACTCCTCTATGGATGAGGATTGTTTTCCAAACAAAAAAAAACAAAAAAAGAAAGAAGAAAAAAGAAAAACAAAGGACATCCCGAGGTAAACGTTTTTCGATTCGTAACTACCCCGGTGGTATCGTTCGTTCCGACATCGAAGAAAAATGAGGGAAGAAATAAGAGATAAAAAAAAAAAAAAGAAAAAATCAAAAACCAATGAAACGCGCGAAGTCTGATATCGTCGAATGAGAGAGAGAGAGAGAGAGAGAGAGAGAGAGAGTCGCATTGCTTCCATCA
>OU427003.1:7281134-7321134 GCA_911387935.1 Dolichovespula saxonica | reverse complement strand
TGTGTGTGTGTGTGTGTGTGTTGTGTAGCGTATGCGTACGTGCGTGTGTGTGCGTTGCCGTTGCTGTTGCTACTGCTAGAATAAACCTTATCCCCTCACTAACGCCACCTATCTCTACACGGTACATATATAAACGCACACACGTTGAAGCGTGGACGCAGAGGGAGCTCGTACAGCGTCGGTGGAGGTAGTAGGGCGGTCGGTTGGATTTGAGGGGTGGAAGGAGCAGGAGCAGGAGGAGGAGGAGGGGGAGGAGGTGGTGGTGGTGGAGGAGGTGGAAGTGGTGGAGGTGGAGAGGCCTCATTCAATTCAATTACGTAATGAATTGTCGTGTCTTGAGTAAACACCCTTCCTCACCGCGACTCGCCGGCAGAAAATCGGGGCTCTGGATAGCACCGGCACCCCTTGCGAGGATCGTCGAAAGCAGAGAAGAGGGGGTGGGGGTGGCGGGGTGGCGGGAATCGAAGCAACGGCGCGGAGGCGGCGGTGGTTTAGCCGAACCGAATCAATCTGCGCACCGGCTCGCAAATGCTTCCAGAGTTCTCCTTGCATCCACCTTGTCTCTACGATTTGGAGAGATGAGAGAGAGAGAGAGAGAAAGAGAGAGAGAAGGAGGGAGGGAGAAAAGAGAGAGAGAGAGAGATCGTTCAGAGGTAATGTTTCTCTCTCTCTCTCTCTCTCTCTCTCTCTCTCTTTCTCCCTTCTCTTTGCGAATTGAGTTTCGATGGAGGAACATAAAAACGACGTTAGATCGATCAAGACCTCCCGAATTACCGATAAACCGATTTTCTCATAATTGATTACGTACTTATAATATTGCGAGAACGTTATACTTAATCTTCTTATTCCGAATGGAATCCCAATGGTCGCACATTATTAATTAAGCTTTTTATCGTCGCATTAAAGGGAGATGTAATAAGCTGGAATAGGGAAATGTTAATTTCTAATGTAAATGAATTAATTGATGCGATTTACCTCTTTTTATTCACGTTTCAACGAGATACGATTCCATTTGTAGGCGTGGTATCGGTAATCCCTGTGTTTCCCGAAATCGACCCCCGGTCAAATTTGATGGTGGAAGGCCACTTTGGAGGTTTACATAGGCATCGGAAACGGTCGGCGATCAAAGGGCCAAATCGATATCGGCAACGATCCGTATAATCTCTCTCCCTCTCTCTCTCTCTCTCTCTCTCTATCTCGTCTGAAAAGCAAGTGATTTCGATTTGAGCTTATTAATTTATATTTAGTTGAAATGGTATATTCTTAAAAACAAAGAAAAAGAAATTATAATAATATTTTGTTTATCAACCGAATCGTAGATATGCATGTATGTACATACGTACTGTCATTTTAAAGAAATCGTTTAGAACAAAAATTATCGATAGCTATTTGAATATAGTCATTTATCGATTTTTAATATCACTTCTTTTATATTTAAAATTTTCATAAAATCCTTTTAATGAAGAATAATGTAACATAAGGTAACACGAAGTAACATCGCATAAGGCATCATGTAAGAAGTAATTTCCTTTTTTTTCTTTTTTTTTTTTTTTTTTTTTTTATATATATATAATACGTACGTATTATGAAATTTTTCGAACAACAGTCAATATTTCAGGTTTACCTTTATTTAATGTGAGTATATTATTTTTATTAATTTATTTACAAACTCGTTCGCTAAGATCTAAAAAAAAAAAACTTGATCGTCTTTTAAATAAAAATATTTGGTTCGTTAAATAATTAATATTTGTAAATGCAATTTTTACTCTTTTTAGATTAATAGACATATCAACGGTTTAAAAAAAATGCCAATATTTTGTAATATCTTCAAACGAAATATCAGAACCTACTGGATTGGAAAATTTAATACAGTAATGTTAACATTTAACAAAGAGCATAAATGTATGTCCGGATGCTCTAGAAAATTACCACTTACTCGAATAGAACCTTCTGCCACACAGCCCTCTAAATGCTTAGAGGACTACAGTAAGCCTAAACCGAAAAGAGGTTTATTTAAATTTCGTAAGTCTCCTCCTGTAATTAAAGAAAAACCTACTAATTGCAAAAAGATCGAACCAACAAAAGTAAAACAAACTTTTCTGGAACACATTTTTGGAATTCCCTCAAAGAAATCTTCTCCACCATTATGCGTCTGTCCAATAACTTATCAGAAACAAATGGCATTGCGCCAGCAAGATCCACGTTTGTCAAATCCTTGTTATCAATTAACTGCCGGAGATGTGTTTATTTATACGGAAATAATTAAAACTAAAAAACAAGAATGTCCTGAACCGCAGCCAAAACCACACCAACTTTATAAACTTCCTAGAGCTGTCTTAAGTAAAATGATCATAGCGAATATTGAGAAAGTAATGATATAAATATATTATTTCTATTTGCATATCACAATACTCTAGTTCAAGAATAAATATATTTGAATCTTCTTTCGCAGAAATTACGCCCTTACTCGGCATTACAATGTCGAAATAGTAACTGCAAGAGTAATAAATTTCAAACAAATTCAATACCTTTCAAAGAAATGAAACCAACGGAGAAAGAGAAGTGTGCGTTCACTTGCAAAGATGGAATTACGACTAATAATGTTATACAGCCTTTTAATACAAAAACGAATCCATATGGAATATCTTTTGTAAAAGTTATAAGAAATCCCGAACATTCATTAAGACAAAAATTACAAACAAAATCAACGTGTGAAACTGAAGGAATATCAGATGAAAAGATAAAGGATAAAAAGGATGATTTACAGTCGAGCGACATAAAAGATGGGTAATTAAATTTCACTTACTTTTCAATGCTTCTTTTACGAATAATGAAAGTTATCTCATTACAATTAATAAAAAGTATTATAAATGTGCGAACTTAAAAAAAAAAAAAAAAATATTTCTTTCTCAAAAAGAATGTGATTAATCGTAATTCACTATATTTAACAATTCTTTCATATACAGTGGAAAAAATCATGAAATTGAAAAAAAAGAAGTCTGAATTTTCAAATAATATTACTCGGCCAATAAAAATTCACAGTTCAAAATGATACCTCAGAACAGGGGGCGCCACGTGACAGATGACCAGTAGAAACTAACCAAACCATCCAATACGTAAAATCATTTTTCGTGTATAAAAATTGAAATTTAATAATTGTAAAAGTAATTTGGACGACACAACAACAATAATAAATTAGAAGATATTCGATAATGAACGTATATGTCTAATGGTCGAAGTATTACTTTTCTTTATAAGTCGATTGCGATTGGACACTTTCAAGCAAAAAATTTTTGATCGATCTATATCGATCATGACCGAGCATTCGATATAAATTTTATCACATTTCGCGTTTTATTGCGTCGCATTATTTATAGTATATGCTTGCACCGTAATAAAAGTATTTTTGCAAGTATATCTTACGTCATGGATCAGATTAAAAAAATCTCTAAAAATAATTTTCTTTTTTTTTTCTTTTTTTTTTTTTTTTTTCAGATAATTCATCGTATTACGATTAAGAACGGTCACTTACACGATTAAAAGTCCGATCGAGAACAGTAGAAATTCTGTGAAATCTTGTGAAATTAATAACTTGCTAGTTTAACTGTTTTAAACAAGAAAAAAAAAAAAAAAAAAAAAGAACTTGTTCGTGAGTATCGACCCTTAATGTATACATGTAAAATGCGTACACACAGGCCGATAATATATTTATTTCATCGCGAAGGTTACTTTCGAAATAATTATTAAAACAAATATCGAGTCAGTATATAAGAATTTCATGGCAGAGTCAATGAAAGAACTAAAGATCGTTGAATACGTAGAAAGGGTATAAAGAAAGAAAGAAAGAAAGAGAGAAAAAAAAAATAAATAAATGAAAAAGGAAAATAAAGGGAAACAACGTAAAAGGTTATAAAAAGGAAAAAGAAAGTTATCCGACGGAACAAATAAATATTCATGATCGGTTTTTGCCAGCCGAGTGAGAACTGACTTTGTTGCCTGAGGCCGCCCTCGATGGCGGCATTGTCGCTTAGTGTGGACCCCTATAGAATCAGGAGCTACGGGGCAGTCAAATGTCTCGTAAAGGAGTTCCCTCCGCTTCTAAGTCAAAACAAGTCCCGCGAATCTTTCGTAACCGTCGAGGGCCATCGTTCGCTCGTGTTTGGACTCACGTGGACGTCGGTATCGGTTCAATAACATCCGAGCAAAACGATACGAATTCTCTAACGTCCTCTTCTACGGACGAAAGGGCGAAAAAACGAATCGACGATAAAAAAGGAAAAGTGAAAGGAAGAAACAACGAGGAGGCGATCGGTTATACCGAAAAGGTTTGGTGCTTGGATTATTCGTCGATTCACAACGGTGTTCTTTCAGACGGCGGTGTCGATTTGATAGAAAAGACAACAGACGTTGAGACAGTTGCCGACATCGAGAAATGGTTGAAGACACGAACCGAGTCCGTGTCGAGCATGGACTTAGACGTTATCAAGTCGGAGGTAGAAGAAGGCGTCGAAAGATATTTGAACAACGAATTGCCACACTCTTTCCTTGGGAAGGATCCTGACGCACTCTCGATAGATATAGATTTGTCCGATAAAAAACTTAACCTGAGTTATGAGCATTCCATACTCCAAGAACTACAGACCGAAAAGCTGTTGGAGGTCTGCGAAAAGGATGACGAATTCATATTGCCTGAATTTAGATTGGACCAACTCGATCCTTTATCCCTTTCACCGGACGATATGATGGTGGCCGGAGAAATTTTACCGTCTGCGAGTGTTCCAACATCTTTGAGTACACCCAACGAACATCTAACCGATACGTCCGTTCAGTCTGAAGAAGGGACGCGGTTGGTAGGCGAAGAAGAAACTGAGAATCATACTTCGGCCGATGATTCCATCGAAATGACGGATTTACCTATTGATTTCGAAAATATTAATGTTATGCAAGAAACTTCGGAGGTTAATAATATCGTTTCTTCTCCCAAAAGTACATCGAACTCCCTTACAGATGTACTTAATAACGATAATGTTATAGAAAATAACACAACGGGTATTATTAATATAGCTAACTCGGGTAATATAATTATGGAACAATTGAAATCGAAGGCAAGAATAAAATTGGAACCAAGGATCATCAAAAAGCGTAGAAGATTATCTGAAAAATTTGATAAGAAGATAGAATCGAAAGAAGGCGTAATGGCTGTTGTTGCTATATCAACGGACAAAATTTCTAATATGACGCAAATTGTTATTAATACTGGTACTGAGGAACAAATATATCAGGGTAAAACCTCAGAATTGATTGAAGCTACTGGAAATTTTCCAAAACTGCCAAGAATAGATACTTCCCCCGGTTGGACTGGAACTTCCGAGTGTAACGCAGAAATGAATCCAAGCAGTCAACATGAAATGATAATATCTAATGCTTTAGCAGAGTTAGGGATTACGGATGACAATTTGCAACCTGTTTCAATAAGCGAGCACGGAAAATTGTGGTTATGTCCACGAGAAGATTGTAATAGACAATTTAGTAGACTTTATGCTTTAAAAGGACATTTGCTGGCTCATTATGGAGTAAGACCATTTAAGGTACGAAGTATATAATTAAAATTGTATTTGCAATACCTTATCTTGCGCGTACACTCATATAATTTGCTTTATTTCAGTGCGACTACGAGGGATGTGCATGGGCATTTTATTCAGAATTTAAATTAAAACGACATAAAGAGACTCATTCGAAACGTAAGGATTACGTTTGCAAAGTAGAAGGTTGCAATAGAAGATTTACTACCATATATAATTTGTGGAGTCACGAGAAATTACATAGTCGTCCGAATAGAATCACTTGTCAAGTACCAAATTGTCAGGAAAAATTTCAAACGAAAAGAGCGCTCGAGTTGCATATGAAATCGCATGATCAGAGTCATGCTCCTTATGTTTGTAAGCACGAAGGTTGTGGTAAAAGGTATTATAGTAGTAACGCATTAACATCACATCAAAGGTGTCACAGTTATAAAGAAATCGATGTAAAGTGTTCATGGCCTGGATGTGGTAAGGTATTTGATAAACCGTGTAGACTCAAAGCACACATACGTTCTCACACTGGGTGTAAGCCATATCTTTGCACTTTTCAAGGCTGTCAGTGGGCTTTTTCATCATCCAGTAAGTTGAAAAGGCATCAAAAAAAGCATACTAATGAACGGAAATTTATATGTGATGTTGCTTCCTGTGGAAAAGCATTTATGAGGTCTGAGCATCTTAAAGAACATAGATTGACGCACAAGGAAGGGAGGTACTTTCAATGTTACATATGCAATACACAATTTTCTGCAAAAAGTAGTTTGTATGTACACATTAAGAAACATCAAAATAAAGAAGACATAGAAAGAAATTCGCGCGAATCTTCAAACAATCAAAAACGTGTTAAAACGACAGAATCTCATTGTTCTAGAGTAAATCCTGTTATAAAATTGAAAAAAAAGTCTATAGAATTTAACGAAGAACTTATTTCCCAGAATGCTTCTGTACCAGTATTGTCTCAACCGTGCGAATCGAATTTAAATAATGGCAGCGAAAATCAATGTTTAGAAGTTAAGACGCATCAAGATGAAATAAAAACTTTATACCATTGTCCCGTAGAGACATGTACAAGATCTTATAGTACAAAAGCAACATTAAGAGCGCACATGTCGAAAATACATGGTACACCCATCGAAGATTGTGATAAATCATTAAAAAGTAGACTTACAGACATTACAACTACTAATACGGATTACATTTTATATGCTACGCCTTCTTCAACGTCAGAACCCACAGAACAAATGATCATGGTGACACCTTGCGACGCTGTTATTGTTAGCGCATCTTCTGAAATGAATTCTTTGCCTGAAACGCAACCGCCTCTCTTAGGCACAGTGCTAAGAAATGATACTATCCATGAAAATGTAACGAATGAACAATTACTGCAATCGAATCTAAGAAAAGATCATGGCTCGGCAAGGACCAGTTTGACATTTTCAGATGTGTGGAAATTAAAAACAAATAGTGCATCAATGAGCTCCGTTGCAGGAGCATCGGATGTTATATTAGGTGCAAGTGATATGGAAGAAGAATTATTGTTAACCGAAGAATTACCATCAATGTATTATCAAGACGATGTGGGAGGAACAGAATATCAAGTTTTATTGCTTGACTCAGGGCCATCGGAAAGTGCTGTAAATTTGCGTGGTCTTGAATAATGTGTTAAATGTTTCAATATTACTAAAAAAAAAAAAAGAAAAAAAAAAGTGGTCACTATTATTTTAAGTATAGTGTAGAATTGAATATGGACTGTGATTGAGGGCCATTTTGAGCCCACAATTTATTTGTATAACAGTCCATAATTGCTTTACACATCGTTATTTTATTAATAAATTGTTGATATTTTTTCATAAAAATTATAGTCTACTTATTATTTTATTTTTCTATAAGAAAGTTCTTTTCTTTTTTTTTTAAAACGGTTAAATGTTCGTTGTTTTGTATACGATAAATGTATACAAAAATTAAGATTAAATGTTAATGTTATAATCGCTCATTATATGATTATAATAATTAATACTTTTCTACAAAATCAAGGAACTTTTTTATGCACATACAAAGTACATGTTTTTATGTAATATTTAAAAAATATCTATTCTAAAATTTATCATAAAGCGAGGTATGCAAAATCATTTTTGCCATAATGTTATAAAATGACACATTGATGAATCGATGAATGGTACAGAAGCGTAAATAAATTGTATATTAATAATAGATATAATTTTCAAATTCATCTGATAATACCATTATAAGAAAATATTGATTGGTGGTAAAAGAAAAAAAAAAAAAGATCCATATAAATAAACATACATGTTAGAACTGATCTTGCGCATTATTCTAATATCATTGCGAAATATTGAGACTATTATAAACGAAACTTAGTTTTAAGATATCAATAGCAAGATAAATGTATAATGTACTATAACATTTAATTCAAAATTTCACATCAAACGAAGACCATTGGAATAAACGAATAGTTGGAATGCTTCAACACTTTTCAAGTACGTGCATTTTAAATACCAATGCACCAACTCATTTCAAATATCTCGCTAATCAAACAATTTCTGCTTCTTTTTTTGTTACAGTGTAATCGATTTTCGTCACTGACGGAATATCGTGGAGGTTTTTATTAATCCTAGCGTACAAGCAGTCTTTGGCTTTACCAAGAAAACATAGTATGAAATGCATTAATATAATAAACGCCATACCGCCTATACATATCAGTAACGTCTGACCTGGCTTTTCCCAATCGAGAATTTTGTAAATATAATGATATCCATGTTTATCCAGGCCACCTGCCGCATAATATATTATGGAAAATATTATATAAAATAATACTATGATAAGGCACCACCAAACATTTTTCATATATAATGGAACACTTGTGATAAATAGATCTATAAACATTAAAATACTATTACAAACATGTAATAAGATATTTAATGGATCAATATGATGAATCTTAGGATTGTATACAGCAGTCCAATAAGTAATAGTCACACCCACAGCTAATGTAGATGTCACAGTATAGAAAACCCAATAAGATTTTTCTAACATCGTTAATTCCATATCATAAGGATTGAAGGCTGCATCCTTTTGTTGTCTCCACCTTCTAAAAACTATTAAGGCTCCTAAAAATGCTTGTGTTACTCCCAATAGCAAATCCCAATTCGTCAAATAAATCGGCCATTTTTGCCATTTGAAGAGAGGTTCGTAACTTCCAAATTCGAAAATCGAACATAAGATAATACTGATCCAGGCGATGAATACCAACCAACGATAAAGTAAATACCAGGTAGCCACGTACATTTGACATTTTGGTTGAGAAAACAATTGTACATGGGGTGGCTCTGTTTTTGTGTGGAAGTATTTTTGTAAGACTTCATAACTCCAAAATTTATTTAACATAGCTTGGCGACCTGTAAACAAAAAATAATACATACTTATATATATACGACATTATTACAGTATTATATATAATAATATAAAAATTTGACAACATTTTTACGAACGATTGTAATTTTTTTTTTTCTTCTTCAAAATGTAACGTTTCATGATAGCAAACAGGGTTGGACTTAGTAACAAAGGTTAATACATAAAATACTTGACATATTATAAACAAAAATACTTAAGCATTTATCTCTAAATTTGCTTTATCATTATTTTTAAAAGGATTGCAATTGAGAGTGGTATTTTAATGACAAAGTAGATTACGTTCGTAAACTAATGTTTATTAAGACCTTTTCATAAAAGAATGGTAGACTTTTATTTATATGAGGTTTAAAAAAAAAAAAAAATCAAGAGAAAATTTGTAAAATATAAAGTTTCATTATCTTGGTGTAATAATTGCTGCTTTCTTTTTTTTTTTTTTTTTTTTTTTTTTTTGTTATTTTCATAAGTATCAAAGCAAGAATGTAAAGATAATATTTAATAATTCCTTATTTACCCATTACGTTAAATTTTATTATTTTAATTATAAATTTTTCAGCTCGTGGAATCTTTTTATTTATGTTTGTCAAAAACTTAAACATCGTATATATTTTGTTAAATAAAAATTTATATATTCAAAATAAATATTTCATGAGAAACGAAGTGAACATTGTTTTTGAAAATTCGCGACTTTATTTTTCGCTACAAGATGTGTTTCATCTTAAGAATTAAATTTATAGATTAACAGAAAAAAAAAAAAAAAAAAAAAGCCGCGAATTTTTCGAATTCCCCTAGTACCTCATCTATTTTAATAATCATACGCACACATTATATCAATATAATTTATACTTTTTAAATTAAATAAATTAATATGTATATAGAATTATTTAGAAAGTATAAATTATATTGATATAATATGAAAAAGTTTCTCATTTTATTTAACATTTAACTTATCATATATATATATATATATATATATATATATATATATATATATATATATATATATATAAAATAATAAATGAAATAAATATACATATACATATAATAAATATTTAACGACGAAAAATGACTTTTTTTTATCATATTGCATTTGGTATTTTAAAATTATAAAAATGTTTAAATCCTTGAGTTTATTCAAAGCGTCTCGGTGTCGTACATGTGGCTGATAAGACACGCAAATAATCGCACTAATTTTCAGCAAAATCCGAATCGACTTACATAAAAAACACTGAAAAAGTAAGAATACAAATTTGCGAGGTGGTAATAATCCTTTTGTATGTAAAACCATGTTCGATAATTATTTACTAATATCAGATTGGTCAAAGATTTTATTATACAATGCTATCGATCCTCGTAACCTCAAAAGAGAAATAGGATGTTTGCGCAAATAAATGTGCGCACCGTATACATCTCTCTCTTTCTCTCTCTCTCTCTCTCTCACTCTCTCTCTCTCTCTCTCTCTCTCTCTTTCACTCTTTCTCATTCTCTCTCTCTCTCTCTCTTTCACTCTTTCTCATTCTCTCTCTCTCTCTCTCTCTCTCTCTCTCTCTCCCTGGCGAAAGGCGCCAATTTCAGTTGCATTTTCTTACAATTTGCAAAAGACACCTCTCAGTTGTTTCAACGAATGTTTCATTTCAATGTTATTCGCTCACGTATTTCTTATCAATAATCATTACGCAACCAAAGAAAAAAGAAAAAAAAAAGAAACCAGAAACGAAGAAAGAAAAACAAAGACCGACTACCTCTAAGATAAAAATTTTTGATATATGTTTCTGCGTGTAATTAAAAAATTGTATATGCATTTTTTTCTGTTTTTTTTTTTTTTTTTTTTTTCGTTAAAATTATTGTATAATATCAAAGAGAGTGAACATTAAATCTTTAATCATCGTAGTAGTCATAGCTGACAGACGGTCCCAACTAATTAACCTCGCTGACCTATGGCGCTGAGGTTCACACGAAGAAATGGCAGATTATAGTATATAGCCCGGAGGCTGTGCTAGTTGGGTCAATCAGTCAATATTAACTCCACGTTAATTTATTACAAGCTTGTCCTATTATTATTGATTTGATCGTTTGAGCGCAGGTGGTGACATCGTTTCAATAAATCATTTTATATATTTTCCTTACTTATTTTTTCATAATTCCCAATATCGATCGTCTTTTAAAAATTTGTTCAAATATTATCAATTCAATAGGATGGAAATCACTTTGACCAATTAAGCGAACACTCTTATCGATGCTTGTTTTTCGATTATGTATATATATCCTTCATTGCGTATCTTCTATCAGTTTACGTATCGTGACTTTCAACTAACGATCGATATAATTATATACGATTATGGAACTTTTTTTTTAGTCATTCTCACAATGTAACAATACAAAAAACGAACGTCAAAATTTAATACCGAACGTACTAATGGATAATACAGGACTTGTAAGATCGAGAAAAATGAAGACGTTTACGATAACGTCAATAATTAAAAAGACAAAACAGGTTTAGAAACAAGAACTAGAAAAATATGATAATGACATACCGTATATTACCGTATACTTACGTTATCTATGGATTCATTTCGTTTGCAATAAAATCGATTTGTTACCTCTTCATATACGAAAACACATTATAATAATTGAATATTCCTTTGAGTACGATAAATGAAACTACCGTTGTAACAGGACGAGCGGATGTTATAAGTCTTATTGTATGATAAGAATTCCGACAAAATATTATCTCCGATTCTACTTAACGATTTTATTTGAGATATTATGTTACTATATGTCTTTACAAACGTTTAAAAAATTACCTTTACCAATAATAATAATAATAATAATAATAATAATAATAATAATAATAATAATAATAATAATAAAAATAATAATAATAATAATAATAATAATAATAATAATAATAATAACGACGACGATGACGAAAATGATAATAAGGTAAATAATTGAAGGAAGAATAAAAAGGAAGATATCAATTCGAGTAATTGTGTCAATCTTTTTAACTGACTATTAGAAAGAATAAAATAAGTGTATATGAATATGCATAGGCGCGTACTACACACAAGCACGTAACCACACACACACACACACACACACACACACACACCTACACTTGCATTCATTCGTTCGTTCTTCTATTCACTCTCGAAAAAGAAATTTGCAAATGCAAATGTTTATTAAAACGTACAGCTCGAAACGACGATGTAATATTTATAAATTCGTACAAATCCTTGACCGTACAATCCCTGACCGTATTGCCAACTAATAAAATGCGATCGATGCGTTTATCGATATCTTTGATCTTAGAAAGCATTTGAGTCTGGTCCGACCGTTCGGAAGTACGCCTGACTCGTGACTGATCGATCCCCTGTACCGTGTGTATGATCGAAACAGCGTAGTCTCTGGATGAAACGATTCAATTCGCATTACCCTTTCCTCTTCTACTATCCTAATCGCGCAACCATTAAATTGCTTCGTCATATTAACCGCAACCACTATTGTATATAAGTTATACCTACAGAAAACGACTGCTACGGATGAGGATGATTCGTCATTGTGTTAGCTAGACACGAATTACACGAATATAGTTTAATAAATCTTCTTAGTGACCTTCAACCCAACATTCTGAAGTTAGAACCGTCTTAAAGGTCTGACTAATAATTATTCATAATATTTGTCATTTGTTTGAATCCCTTGCCATCTAATAACGAACGTGATATTCATACTATGGATAATGAATGGTGACGAGTAGTGGCGTGATTGGTACATAAAAAAACATATAGAAATGTATATACGTACGTTGTACTATGTTAAGATCAACTTAGGTATTTTTTTTTTTTTTTTTTATTTCTCCTATGGGCTAAACGTGTAAATAATATTCGTGTATGCCTGACTGTTATCTAACATATTCGAGTCGATCAACAATTTATCAAAAGCTTTTTAAATTGGCCTATTGTAAACTCGACAATTTTTTTCTATTAAATAAGAGAGAATTTATCGCGTGAAAAAAAAAAAAAGAGAATTGAAGCGTTCCAAAATTTCCTGTTAACGACACCATATTGAGCTTACACACGATCGACAAAAGGCGATTTTTCGTATGGCCAGATGTCCGTCAATTCAGCCATGCGTGCAAACGAATTTATCCTTACGGCAAAATACACGTTATCGTTAGTTAAATCGAAAATACAAAAGGATCGACCAAAATTTTTCAACGATTAAAACTATTGTACGTTACGTCATTAATTTTACGTACGGTCGAATATTAATACAGATCAAAATAAATAATCAAACAATATATTAAATATAATAGAAACATTATTAATTTCTGTATAACGATATATGCATATATATATATAAATATTATATTTCGAAGAAACAAATGACATATGAATCATTAAATCAATTACTTAATAACTGACAGGAAGTGTTATAATGTTTTGTCAGTAATAAACAATAGATTATATCGCGATTAGATTGTTTACATTTATAGAACGATAAAAAAGAAAAATCATCTAAAAGCGTACGTGAAGTTCAACGATATGAGATTATATAATCTTAATCTCTCTCTCTCTCTCTCTCTCTCTCTCTTCCTTTCCTTCTCCCTCTCTTATTTCAAGTCATACAAGATCAGAAAGAAATTTCCCGCGTGTTAATCATCATCGTTTCTACGTATAAATAATTAATAGACAATCGATACCGCTAACGATGGATTTTCCAATCGATTTTCAACTTAATCGACGATCTCCGCAATTGTTACCACGTTACGTTCGTTGACTCGTTAACGTGATAATCATCGATCATTATCAATGACTACGATAAATAGAGACGAAAAATTAAAACGCACCGATGGTAGTCACCGCTAGACTGACTAGAGGATCCTTTATCTTGTCACCGATACATGATGTTCTTTCAGGAAGATCTCGATCATTAACTTTGTTATTACACTTCAAAGGCATTTTTATATAAAAGACCTCCTCCTCGAAGAACACCTAGTTTCTAACTGCCTGCCTGCCAACAACGCGTGGTTGAAATCAATATCAATCCCTGTACACCTTTACCTTCTCCCTCCACTTACTCTCACTCTCTCCCTCTCTCTATTCTCTCTCTCTCTCTCTCTCTCTCTCTCTCTCTCTCCCTCCCTCTGTTTCTACTTACCTTTGTTTTGCTTTTTTTCCGCGAACACACACATACAAATAACCTATCACACTCCCTCGCACACACACACACACACACACACACTCTCTCTCTCTCTCTCTCTCTCCCTCTTCCTTTTTCCATGAATACACACCAACACAGACCAACACACAGGACATATATACACCTGTAACTCTGTTTCATTCTCTCACTTTGTCCTATCATTCTTTCCGACTCCATCCTTAATCATAATTTTCTTGGCGGAACTCTTTCATCCACGTTATTCTACTCAACACGTGCTCACCGGTCCAATAGTTTTATTTCCATTATTGAATGAACAATCACGAACCATCACGCTTCTTCTTCGTCACTCTTTCGTTAACGTAAAATAGGATTGTGAAGTAAAGAAGGAAAACAAAAAAAAAAGAAGGAGAAGGATTATAAAGATATACGTTTAATTCATTTTCGTTATCAAAGATTACGACTACCGATAGTCCCATTCATTCATTGTAACAAACTCGCGCTGATATACTCCCCCCACCCACCCACCAACCAACCCACCTCCAACTTAACGGCGTTACTCGCTCATAAAAAAAAAAAAGAAAAATTCCCGATTGATTCGCACAACTTCAATAATATCGATTCGATCGACGAATTAAAATGACTAATCAATTATCATTACAGACGACAATTATCAAACGTTATGAACTTATACGTCATTGGTATGCTAATGCATACGTTCGATCTTTAATAAAGTTGTATACGTTTTGCTTCGAGCTAAATTCTGGCCTCTTTAAATCGTCGCCGCGTGACCTTCATTTATCGACAAATTCTAATCGACATTGTTTATCTCTTTTTTTTTTTTTTTTTTTTTTTTTTTTCTACCGATCAGCCGTAAGCTACACTTTATAAGAAAGCTTATATATTTACGCATGATTAGAGGATCTATTATATATACGTGTGTGTATATATATATGTGTGTGTGTGTGTGTGTGTGCGTGCGCGAGTTATGTGCTGATAGAAAAGAATAAAACAAAAAGAAAACGAACGTGGAGGGAGGAGGGAGGAGGGGAGGGGGTGGCGCGGGGGCGGGAGAGAAATTTTATAGCTTCGTTCGAAATTTTTACGGTCTCAAGGTTTGCGAGAAAGGTTCTTGGAAAACGGAGGATCCAAGGACGGCCAACATACAAAAGGTATAATTAATAAGCACTTTTGCCAATATTTTTTGTGGCATCGGGGGTACGGGGTAGGAATGAGAACAAAAATTTTTTATTGTTATTTCGTTTCGTAGAAATTATTTAACTGAAAGGATGTCTTCCTGAATGGAGATCCCTAACGCGGAGAGGTGAGAATTATTTATTTGACGTATTAATCACGAATTTTTACATACAAATATTTAAATGTACGAGGAGTATGTTGTATGATCAAAAAAAAAAAAAAAAAAGATTTGTTTTCATCACCCTAGAGACCTTACGACTACAATGATCTGTCATACTCGAAGGTATTCTCCGGCTAACTGTGTCTACGTAACTGGATTAAATTGTTAGTGCATACAACTTATATGCATACGTAAGTGCATGGAGTACGTATATGCGTATACAAATGAACGATATATTCGATGATAATAATTGTACTTATTAAAAAAAAATAATAAATCTGTTCGTAAACAATATTGTAGTAATCGTGCTTGAATTCGACGTTATTAAAAAAAAAAAAAAAAAAAGAAAAAGAAACACCGAAAGACTTTTTACACGCGTATATTATTATTAATTTCGTTACGTCTCGTTCGAATAAATAAATACATATATATATATATATATATATATATATATATATACAATCAAACGTTATCATATAATGATTATTCACTTATCCGAGCACTCAAGTTCCTATAATAGAAATTTACTCGTGTGTATCTCTCGTAGAAAGGGTTGCACTTATCGACATCTGCGGATTATCGTCAATGGATGCTCGCATATCCGTGTAAAACGTGGGTATGCATATGCGATCGCATGTGCAAGAACATCAAACGTATCAGGAGATCTACTCGAAAGTAGATCATAGAGAGAGAGAGAGAGAAAGAGAGAGAGAGAGAGAGAGAGAGAGAGAGAGAGGGGTTCCCTTCTATTTGTCGAAATTTTCTAAATATATGTATGTCGGGACAAATGAGGGATAGAAAGAGAGAGAAAGAGAGAGAGAGAGAGAGAGAGAGAGAGAAAAGGCGCGTAAAGAAAGTTCCAAAACGGATACCACGAGATTCTAGATGGCGCTGTGTACGTAGACCAAAAATAATACCGGAACACCGGTGTATAAGTCGTTGTAGGAAGAAAGAGGAGGGTTTCGTTATTGGAGTAAAATCTTAGAACGTTGAGAAAGAGAGATAGATCGAGTGAATAGGGGAGTGGGAGGGAGGGAGGGAGGGAGAGTAGAGAGGGTCTACTTGTACATAGTGAAAAACAAGAGAAGGGTAATGTTCCCTTAGTAGAGACGGACGCGTTTATGCGTGTGCGTGTGCGTGTGCGTGCGTGTGCGTGTAGTTCTCTCTTTTTTTTTTTCGTTCTCTCTCTCTCTCTCTCTCTCTATTTCTCTTCTCAAAAGACAAAAACAAAAAAGTTACACTTTTATCCATTTCGAGTTTTGCCCCCCCACCCCACCCCACCCCTCTAAGTTACACCGCATTTGCGGTCATGGCGATGGGAATGATAGATCGCCGGTTTATCGTCTGCGTCCTCTTCGTCCTCGGTAGCGGTTGTCTTGCCAACGATTCCAACACGTGAGTTCATTTACATTTTGTAAAACGATTCTTCCCCTTCAATGTAACCACCTCGAACGCTTACGAAGATTTAAATATATCGTATACGCGATGGGCACTCTGAAAAACAACGAAACACGTTCACTTATTGTCCATTAAAATTTGTCGAGACTCGAGTCGGGCTTACAGGCTTTACGAAGCTTTTTCAACTCCTTAGTAGCTTTAAAAGTATAATAATCATCCTCATCACGGCCAATCTGACAACGATATAATCGATCTAAACGATCTCGCGTAGGAGTAATTTTTGTATAAATCGCCATAAGAACTTTCGGACCACCCTGTATATATACGTATCACGATGATCGGTAAAGTAGCTCGAATGTTAAAACATTTCTCTCTATCTCTTTTTCTCTCGTACGCGTATTTGTCGTCCACGTTTTTATCGTTCTTATCGAACGAACTTTTTTCTTTCTCTTTTCATATTTTCTTTTTTTTTATTTTTTTTTTTTTGGTTTGTTCTTCATTTACAGAGTCAGTAAATGGGCACAGAATTTAGGTAGAGAATTATGGGAATTGGCAAACGCCGTAGCACGTCCCGAAGAATTATTAACAGTGAGTATAATGCGTGCATGCATTTACGAATACTCTACCGTGTAATGCTTCCCATCCTTGCTCTCGATATAACGCTCGTAAACGCTCGATAGACTATTTTCGTCGTGCGTTCGTGCACGATGACGATTTCTTTGATGAGGGGATGAGGACACACTCGAGATACAGGGTTGGGATTACTAAGATATTTCGTATCGACCTATGATAAGTAAAACTTGATTGTATTGCTCTTAAGATAATTTGTTGTTGTCATCGCCGTTTCGTTAAATTCACACGAATGGTATAGACAATTGATTGTCTTCGTTTTATTTATTTATTTATTTTTATTTCTTTTCTTATCTTTTTTCTTTTTTGTTCTTTTTTTTTTTCTTCTTTTCTTTGAAGCGACACGCATTTCAGAAGTTTCGCAATATTAACGACGAAATGTAAAAAGAAAAAAAAAAAAAAAAGAAAGAAAGAAAGAAAGAAAGAAGAAAAAAAGAAAAGAAAGAAAAATTGTTTCAACGTTTTATCGTAAGTACGGAAGACTGACGTAATGTTCGAAGAATTGCAAACGTAGCTTCTAAAAAGCTCTGGCTGCGACTATAGATGCCACTTCTGTTACGTTTTAAACGCGAAGACGCAAAAAAACGCTTAAAACAAAAATTATATTTGATCATAAGAATTTTAATGGATGTTAATTCAAAATCGTAACGATCGCGTCTAACACGATAGTAATAATTTTGCGTTTAATTTTTTTTTTTTTTTTTTATGTATATATATATATATTTTTTTTTGCGTTTATATGTTTTGTCAGATATACAGAAACATGAACACGATAGTGCAGGATAAATCTGGTGACGAGCTAGTCAATATAATTAGCGAGAACGTTGGACGAATGTTGCGTAGAAAAATGGATGCTGTTACTTGCATTCGTATTGCGGCCGAATCGAATGCCGAAAATAATTCTACCGAATACGAAGAATATAATAGCAATTTCACCTATTTTTCGGGGAAGTATAGTCAGGTGATCGACGAGGAACCGATCGAGATCCCTGATAACATGTTGAAGAACAAAAATGTATACAGGTAATAATACAAATTGGTAATTGTTTGATAATCAAAAAAAAAAAAAAAGAAAGAAAAAAAAAAGAACAAAAGAGAGAGAATAAAGATTGATTTACTTCTCTTACGTTCTATCCGTTCATCGTCGTTACATTATCATAGTGGATTTGTACACCTAGTACATAGTATAGATCGTATGCATAGTGTCGTTCGTTATGTGGATCGGAATTCACCAATCCCGATTGGAATGGGGTTGGGAATCTCGTGGTAATGCATTGTATTCTCGTTTATTGGTTAACGATCAATCCATAAATTGAATCTATACATATATATATATATATGTATGTATGTACGTATATATATACGCGAATAGATAGGGAAGATGTTAAATGTATCGTGATAATCAATATCAATATATCGGATTAAAAAAGATCGTATATATATATACATAGCAATGAAAATAAAGATAACAAAGTGAAAGGATATTTTCTTTAATATGACGAGTTAATATTTTTTGTTTTCTTTTTTTTTATTTTTTTTATTTTTTCTTTCGTATAGACAAATGAAGTTAACGCCAGACTCACATTTTTATAATATCCCTGTAAATACGAGCCATTCGTCGGTACACATACCGACCAACGTTTATGATCTAACACCGGCCGTAATGGAGGATATAAGGAGAACGGAAATATTAGATGAAACGTTCCGACAAAATTATGAGTCGGATCCTGCATTATCTTGGCAATACTTCGGTTCTGTTACGGGAATGTTAAGGCATTATCCGTCGATGCAATGGAGAACCGACAATCCAGACTCGGATGACGGTGGTGTAGATCTTTACGATTGCAGAGTACGTAGCTGGTTTATCGAGGCTGCGACTTGTACCAAAGACGTGGTCATCCTGATGGATACCAGCGGTAGTATGACCGGTATGGGATTGACCATAGGTAAGTTTAATCGCAATAATTGATAAGGTTACGTACGAGTTACATTGAAACTAGTAAGTCTACCGATCATATCGACAAAAATTACAAAATATTAATATTTAATATTAATTTGTAGCTAGGGCAACGGTAATGTCAATATTGGATACACTTTCGAACAACGATTTCGTTACACTTTTAAGTTACAACAATCAGACCGAGGATATGGTGCCGTGTTTCAAAGACATGCTCATCCAAGCGACACCGGAGAACGTCGATACGTTTAAGAATTCAATGAAGGATATAAAGACCGAGGGTATTGCGAATCTAACGGAGGCATTTACAAGAGCATTCAGTTTGCTCAAAACTTACAGGGAGACACGTGGTTGCAGTGCCGATACGCCCTGCAATCAATTGATTATGTTGGTCACAGACGGAGTGCCTGGGAATCTATCGGAGGTATCGATGGACGACGTAATATAAGATATTTCAGAGAGTATTAAGATTTCCCCACCCCCCTTTTTTTCTTTTTTTTTTTTTCACGACAATATCGCAATATTCGCGTAATGTTATGGTATGGGTCTATGGTTATAACGAACGATATACAAAACGTTAGATCGATCTGGGTTAGTTATTTGGTCGGAGAAAATGTTCTATCGTAAAATCGATATAAAAGTAAGTGGTACTCCTGCGTGAATGTTCTTGATACGAAAAAGAAAAAAAAAAAAAAAAAAAAAAAAAGGGGTTGCATTCCGAACGGTATCTTCCACGAGTACCTCTTCAATTTTATGAGATCCCACTCGAAAGGCCAAGTATAATAGTCTCTCTCACTCTACCTCTCTCTCTCTCTCTCTCTCTCTCTATCTCTCTCTTACTCTATCTTTCTTATTTCTCTTCTTATCTCGCAATTAGTAACACGCGTGTAGCCACTATCGCACTACCCTCTCCTTCTTATTACACTTTTACCTTTAATATCCTATATTATTAAACGAGCAATTCTAATGAATTCTCTCGAGTGCGAGAAAGTGATTTAGCTAAGTCTCGGCTTTGGGAAAATTTATTCTAAGGTTCATCCGATTAAATTAACCGTATAATATATTAACGATTTTATGAGTATACAAATGGCTCGTAACGATATTCCTTGAACATTCGTATTGCTATCTTACCGATAATTGTTATTATTATCATTATTATTATTATTATTATTATTATTAATTAGTGTTACGTGAGTTTATACGTAGAACAAAATAACAATTAGATGACATTTGCAATCACGGCATATATAAGAAATAATTGATGCGTCCGATGAATATTAAAGAAAAAAATAAATAAATAAATAAATAAGGGAGAGAAGAAAAGTATCCTAATAATCTTGCAAATATTACTATCGCGTAATGCGATTAAACAATTTCATCGTCTATATTCCCGATCATTTTTTTTTTCCCCTTAGGTTTTTCAAACGTGGAACTGGCAAGATAATAATACACACATACCGGTACGTGTATTCACTTACCTCTTGGGTAAGGAGGTCACGAAGGTACGCGAAATCCAATGGATGGCCTGCCTTAATCGTGGTTACTACACCCACGTGCATACACAAGAGGAAGTACGCGAACAGGTGCTCAAGTATATACCCGTTGTCGCACGACCTTTAGTACTTCAAGAAGTGAAGCATCCGGTCGTGTGGACGCACACTTATGCCGACACCACGGTGAGAAAATGATTAATACGTTTCATTATTATTCTGTGTTTTCTAATTCAATTTTTTTTTTTTTTTTTTTTAATTAATTAATCGATCGATCGATCGATCGTGAAAATAATTGTCACGAGGAGAAAGGAAACGACATGCATAAGCGCATGGGTTTTTAATAAAAACGGTTCTCGTCAAACGAACAGAGAAATCGTGCCGATTTCTTTAGGATCCATTCCGCGACAACACTAGTGATCTAGTTTATATATTGTATTACGTTTGAGTGTTCATAAATTTTAACGCACAAGTAAGATCTATGATGTCGCGCTTAACACGCGGCTGCTGTTCGTTGTTACACGCTGAAATGAAGAAGAAAAGAAAAAGCGCGAAGGCAGGCATTTATGCTATACGAACCACGTCGTCAGTTTCTTGTTACGAGATAGCGGAACAAACGGCCGCGAAACCTCATAGCTGTCGTTGCCGCAAGACATTTTCTTGTAGATGATTCTTATTCTTTTATGTATACTCAGCTATATATATATATATATATATTTATATAACAGAACCTTAGACAGATCATTAAGCCCCATGTGTGAGATATATATAACACCATTAATGGAAAAAATGAATGCTCGACAAAAATATGATTTCGTCACGACGAAAGTTTTATAATTCAATGTGGAATTGATTAAAATAATCTTCGTTTTGAAATTTGCCAAGGAAATGACAAAAAAAAATATATATATATATATACATAAAATGTGAATTACCCCGAGAGAGCGTTCGTTCGTTCTTAAAAAAAAAAAAAAAAAAATAAAAATAAATAATAAAAAATCTCGTCGAAGGAAATCGGTAAAGTACAGTAAAGATTTTTAAGGCCGATGATTTCCGTTCTAAACATACGAATTCCATTAGAATCCGGCACTTGCCACGTGGCTATGGAAAGTGATGGAGCACGAGAAGCAAAAGTCCCGTCTCGAGAAGTACCTCAAGGGAAAACGTCTGGGCGTGCGAATAAACGAGGATGCCATCTACATAAAGAAGGTTCAAGCAAGCAAGCAAGCAAAAACAACAACAACGATAAAAAAAAGAACAAAAAAATTACTCTCCCTCCCCCCCCCCGCCATCGAACCCTGCTTGCCCCGAAGCTTCGGATGTGTTTCCTTATTTGTTCTTTTCTTTTCTTTTCTTTTCTGTTTTATTTTATTTTATTTTTTTTTTTCATCCTTTTTTTCTATTTTCCCATCGCCTATGCGCATCAAAGCTCTCGCGAGAAGCGTTAGTTTTCTGGAACTGAGAAGCAGAAGACAATGAGAACTTTACTTGCATTGGTCGAGCAAACGAAAGAAGAAGAAGAAGAAGTAGAAGAAGAAGTAGAAAATAAAAAAAAGAAAAGAGAGAGAAAAAATAGAGGTTAAAAAAAATAAAAAAAATAAAAAAAAAGTATGCATCCGAACGTTCGAAGGATGCGTTCTTATCGTCTACTGATATTCAGATCCACAATTTTGTAGACTCCCTTATGTTACCTTCAGTGGCATTAGTAGCGTAGACGTATAACGTGAGTTATTTATTGTTTAATTAGTTAGATTGATGTTATTCGTCCACCCCTCCCCCGGATATCCTTTAGATTAGTCTCACCGCACTCGTTTGCCTTTAGAGTAGCTCGTTTTTCGTTGTTACTTGATGTCTTTTTGTTTGAACGACGAAGGAAAGATACATAAAAAAAAAAAAGGAAAAAAAAGATGAGATAAGAGAAAGAGTGACGTTTGGTTGGATAAGTTAAATAAACGTTTAAAAATTAATAATATCGTCGTTCTTCGCAGTTACATAAAGACGAAGACGTAAGGAGAGATCCGGCTACTTTGAACACTACGTTCTGGCAAGAGTATAGATTGTTAACGTCCGTCAGTACTCCTGTGTTCGATCGCAAGGGAAATCGTAACAATAGAACGAGGATAGCAAATTTACTTGGTATAGCTGGCACCGACGTACCCATCGACGACATTAGAAAATTAACTTTGCCTTACAAGCTCGGCGTAAATGGTTACGCATTTATCGTATCTAACAACGGCTACGTTATATTGCATCCGGATTTAAGGCCCGTACACAAGGGAAGGCTCAAATTAAATTACAACAGTGTCGATCTAACCGAAGTGGAAATTCTTGATGATGGTCGTGGGCCAAGGTAAAAAGTCAGAGTCCTTCATTTTCATTCTTTTTTTTTTTTTTATTTTCATTTTTTTTTTTTTTTTTTTAATGCGATGCATCGAATCGACCCATATCGATGGGAACGAGAATTCGATGATATTATTCGACTTTACTGACCGTCCATATACTATCCTACATCGAATTAATCGATAAAAGGGTAAAGGAGCGATATGCTTGACTTTGATCCTTTTTCAAAAATCCTGGCACAGAAATCCTGGACCGGAAATATTGGCACTCCGTTCAGCCTTGGTAGATCACAAGCGTGGCAGTATGAGAGACGTTCCGGTTAAGCTTCACTACGATGATTATCGTCGCGTGACTTTGGAAAGACGTGACTATTTCTATGCACCGTTACCTGGTACACCTTTTGGTCTTGCGGTCGCTCTACCCAATTATGGTACTACTTGGATAAAAGTAAGTAGGCCGATGAAAATTTTATATTTATATTTCTTATATTGAAATTCGTCGATCATTATTACGAGAATCTTTAAGGAATGTCCTTTTATTTATTTATTATTATTTTTTTGTTTTCTTTTTCACGCATATATATATATATATATATATATATATATATAAATATATAAAATCACAAAATAGGTAGGAGATGAAATTCGTAGGAATCAGGAAAGAAAAGTGAATAATGCCGATTTCTTCGTTGGAAATTCTTGGCGTGTACATCCTGGCTGGGTCTACTGTCGCTTTCATTATTTGGAGGGTCACGAATTCGAAACGCCAGAAATGGAATTACGCTATTTTTTAGATCTATTAGATAAACCAGAATGGCGTTGGTCCGACCAATACGAAGCCTATCCCATATCCGATAACGTTTCGACCGACGAAGATCCGGAATGTGGAAGACAAACCTTGCTCCATGACGATTATTATTGCAACAAGGAACTCATGGAATTGTTGGTATTCGACGCCAGAGCAACGAACGATAGTTTTGCCGGTGATTACGTTGTCGATGATCCGATAGTAAGAAAATTGGCGGACCAGTATAAAATATTTTTAAGATTCGTCGCGACCCAGAGTGGCCTTACAAGATGGCACCATTTGGTAACTAAGGAATTGGCGGATGAGGACGACGGCATTGAGTTCGGTGATCTCCATAGAAGAGCCGTCAATGAACCATGGTACAAGGGTGCCATTTTTCAAAATAATTTGGATCCTGATAGTATATCCATATCGGGTACTTTTTATCTTTTATAAATCCTCGATTAATTGATAATAAATAATTTATAATATAATATCTCTATTATCGTAATTAATAGTTCCTTGGGAAGCGGATGAAGATGCAATAGTCACTGCTTCAATGGGTATATTTCCTACGTACGGTGATAAAAAGGCACCGGCAGCCGTGATCGGCTTTCAAATGCCGATGGAAGGTTTGTATAGGAAATTTGTCGAATTAACGTCGAACAATAAGGAGTCGGAAATGAGCTGCGATCAAAATTGGATCGATTGTTACTTGCTGGATCAAAATGGATACATAATTATATCGGAAGCTTACAATGACACCGGTCAGTTTATGGGAACGCAAGAAGGAGCCGTTATGGATTCTATGATTCAACAAGGTATCTTCAATGCCGTCGAGATTTATGACTATCAAGCTTGGTGCGAGGAATTGGTGTGTAAAATGATATTATTTTTTTTTTACATATATATATATATAAATATATATATTTAAATAAGATAATTAACGTTCGTTCGTTTTGTTATCTTCGATGTAAAATTTTTTTCTTTTTTTTTTATATATATATATCGAATTTGGCAAAGTATCGATTCGGGCGAGTAAAGAAAATACCCCGATAGGAGAACGATATCGTAAAGTGTGTGTTGTGAATTCTTCGAAGATCTGCGAATGTATGAGAGAATCAATAGGTTGGGCATCGAACTTTCGTAAGGAAAATATTGTTTGAAAAGGAAAAATAATATTTTTCAGTGCACCGAAGGAGCAGCATACATTCCAACGGATCCGCTAACTTATATGTGGAAACTATTGCTCTGGTTTCTGTCGAGAGTGACGTGTTTTACGACCCAGTTCGTAAACTTGCCTCTTACCTACGGTAAAGTTCACCCGGACGAAGATGCACCGGATCCTCCACCTCCGGCACGCCCTTATCTCTATCACTATCCGTGCGATCAAAAGAGAACATTATACATGATGAATGAAACTGTGGCTGCCAAAGTGGTTAAAAATAATCCAGAACATTGTTCGAAACCATATTACGCCCAACGGGTTAGTATGATATATATATATATATATATATATATATATATATATATATATATTTATTTATTTTCAATTATTACGATATTGATATGAACACGTTATCTTCGAGCCATTGGCTTTATCTCCTATCGTCAATTGATCGTATTATTAATAGAACAAATTTATAAAGAATTAGTTTATAAAACGTTATTATTTATAATTACAGGTACCCCATACAAATTTATTATTTCTCGTTATCGATAGTATGTATCCGACGTGTTACGAGAGACTCGAAATAACGCCAGTTACTATTTCACCATTCGAATATACCAATGGTACGGAGGATAGACCATGTCATAAAATTCCACTGAACGATCTGAAAAGAAGACGACTCGAGGGTTGCTTTACGGAACATCCATTAGAGCACGAAATCGAAGCCTGTGGTAGGGGATCGAAGGAAAATATCTCTTTATTTCTTGTATTCCTTGTTACATTTAAGATGATATATTTAAGTTAAAAAAATATATATATGTATATCTGATCGTACGACAGCAAAAAAAAAAAAAAAAGAAAAAACCAACGTTAACATGCTGCGTCCATTTTTTGTTTCTCATATCGTCAATTATTATCCGCTTGTATAATATTTAATTACGATTTCTTTTTTTTTTTTTTCACTTTAACAAATCTCGATGAAATAAAGATACTTGAAAGTCTGATAATAAAAACCGATCTCTTTATATTCCTATATCTCGCATCCCATTGATTCCCATCACAAATTTGTATTTAATTATTTTCACAAGGGATAAAAACGAATACGAGGAAGAAGGTTAGAATTAGAATGGAGCAACAAGAAGAAGATGAAGTAACAAAAAAAAAAAAAAAAAAAATAAATAAAAAAAGAGGAAGATATCATTAATCGAAGAAGAAAGAAATGATCTCAATTATCCTCATTGTCCGTCCGCCAAATCTCCTTCCTTTCTTTTTTTTCTTTTTTTATTTCTTTTCCTCTCCTTCTCGAGCTCAAGGACATTTGAGAGTTAAAATGTCTAGATCGATCGAGGCAAGAGAAAGGGAGGGGGTTCAATTGGCGATCACATTTATGCGTGATATGGCTTTCCGCTGGCGACGATTTGTCGGACAAAACCCATCGCAGAAATATTTCACAAGAAAAATGTCCTATTTGGCAATCGTTATTAATATCAACCATTCGATTCTTGCGGCTCTTAAGTATGAGATCACTTGAATATAAGCCCTATTTATTATTAACTTAAATATAAATCCTATTTGTACTCTTCCAATTGTCAACAATACACATATATATACATATAAATAAGCAAAAACTGTTAATATTCATATTAAAGATATTATTTTTCTAGAAAAAATCAGAGCGAACGATTTGGTCTACTTTGTATCCTGTAGAAGAATAAGAATAAGAATAAAAAAAAGAAGAAGAAGAAACAGAAGAAAAATTCAATCTCTTTAAAGATTGTCAACAATATATATATATATATACATATAAATAAGCAAAAACTGTTAATATTCATATTAAAGATATTATTTGTCTAGAAAAAATCGAAACGAACGATTTGATCTACCTTGTATCCTGTAGAAGAATAAAAATAAGAATAAAAAGAAGAAGAAGAAGAAACAGAAGAAAAATCTAATCTCTTTAAAAATTGTCAACAATATATATTTATCTTCCAATTGTCAACAATATATATACATATATATAAATAAGCAAGAACTGTTAATATCCATATTAAAGATATTATTTGTCTAGAAAATACCAAAGCGTACGATTTGATCTACCTTGTATCCTGTAGAAGAATAAAAATAAGAATAAAAAGAAGAAGAAGAAGAAGAAGAAAAAACGGAAGAAAAAATCCAATCTCTTTAAAGATACATTGAAAATCCAAAGGAATTCGAAGTTCGTGAAAGTTTATCGTCGCCCTAAAAAGGAGACATTGCTATCAATTAGGATGTTACGTTATGTATAAAAAAGATAGACAGACTGGCGCGGCGTAGCGTCGCGTCGGGTCGCGTCGCGTCGTCAGCCGTTTCGACGGCGTATGACGGTCGTTCGTAGGACGATGAGCTTACGCGCAAGCTCGAGGTCACAAGCATTTGCCGATCGATAAACGAAGAAACAACCAACCACCACCACCACCACCATCACCACCACCACCACCACCGTGGAACGTGGTCGGTTTTATTATGCGCGCTATCAGCGCCGTTTGCAGCGCAACGACGGCGGCGACTGTGACGGCGACTGTGACGACGACTGTGACGACGACTGTGACGGTGACGACGACGACAACGACAACGATAACGGCGACAAACAAGAGCACGTACGCCGAAGAAAACGGTGGTGGCAACGACAACGACGACAACGACGACGACTACGACGACGCTGACGCCGACGACGCCGACGACGACGACGACGACGACGACGACGACGACGAAGACGGTGAAGACGACGAAGACGACGAGGACTACGAGGGCATCCTTAATGTCAGACGCGAGTCTGCTCTCGGGCTCAGTTTTGTTTACCGTGTCCTCGCGTAAACACCAGAGAGCCGAAGCGAGAGAGCTCTCGAGGAGTGATGAAGTCCCCTTTCCTACCGGCCACCGTCGCCACCCTGTTACTGATCCTGATCGAGGCACCCGATCCTGGTGACGGTATTTCTCACAACACGTAAGTATCTTTAATCAAGATTATTTCACTTCGTTTTTCTCTTTTTTTCCCCTTTTTCTCTCTTTTTTTCTCTCTCTTTCTTTCGTTGACTCGAATCAATCCACCTCAACTGTCACCGCGACGACATTCTTTTCCGTTTGTCAACGGGGATTGCCTTCAAGGTCGAATCTACATTTAATACATTTATTTACGATTTCTTTCTTTTTTTTTTTTAAAGAAGAGTATTTCGTGCACGCGCGAGTGTGTGTGTGTGTGTATCCATATATCTATATATTTATATATATATATATATATATATATATATTTATATATAAATATATTCTTTTGTAATCGGTATCATCGCGAATGATAATTAATACGTATCGATGTTAGTGTAATCGGTGATCGAAAGGAGACACGTATAATCGTATCAACGACTTAACGCTCTAGTAGACATTGTAACGCGACGATGACGTTGAAGTTGTTTTTATTTTATCAATCGATTCGAATCCTCCTCCCTGGTCCCCCATTTCCACACCCTATTTTTCTTTCTCTCTATTTTCCTTATAGAGTGAAAACATGGGCGGAAAAGTTGGGCTTCGAGTTGTCGCAATTGGGAAAATACGTGACGAACGTGGAAAAGTTTCATGAGAGTTACAAACACGCGGATGTTAAGCCCCGCGACGGAAGCGCTCTGGTACACGAAATTGCCAAGGACATAAAAGCGATGATGGAATCTAAAATTTCGGCGATAAGGGTATAGTTCGTTATTTCATCATCATCATCATCATCATCATCATCATTATAATTGTTATTGTCCGTCGTTAATTATTAAAATTTCTTGTAAAAAATTGTTTGGGGGGGGTGGGTGTTATTGTCTGTTCACCAGAGAATTATGGACGTCGCCGAGACGTCAGCTTTATCAGCACCAGACGCCGATCCACCAGAGTCCTTCAACTTCATTAACGCGAAAAATAATACTATCGAGCTCGATTATAGTGACCATTTCGGTGGACAAGTTAATTTGAGTATGTCCGCGGTTCACGTGCCAACAAACGTATACGAACGTGCTTCGGAAGTACTTAGGGCGATTAAGTGGTCCGAGGAATTGGACAAGACATTTATTAATAATTACGAACAAGATCCATCCTTATCCTGGCAATATTTCGGCAGTGCTACAGGCTTTATGAGACAGTATCCAGCAATGAATTGGTATATGGAGCCGGTCGATCTCTTCGATTGCAGAACACGAAGTTGGTATATCGAAGCGGCTACCAGCCCCAAGGACATTCTAATACTAATGGATATATCCGGTAGCATGACCGGAATGCGTCGAGAAATCGCTCGACACGTCGTTAATAATATTTTGGACACACTTGGAAATAATGATTTTGTCAATATCATTACATTCTCGAATATTACGAAAGAGGTAAGCGTTGTAACCGTTATTCGTGAATATCTTCTTTCTAAATTCGATCATTCACTATTCGATATTATTAGAAACGATTATGGAATTTTCTTTTCTCCGTATCTTGTCGTTTCTTTTTTTCTTTTTTTTCCCCGAAAAATAAATTTACTAATACTATCGCACGACCTAGATACTCGCTTAAACACGAGTATTACGTAAGGGCTCCATCCATTTTAGGTGGTTCCTTGTTTCAACGATACCCTTGTACAAGCGAATTTGGCCAACGTAAGGGAACTTAAGAGAGCCATTTCGAATCTCGAGACAGTGAACATAGCAAATTTTTCATTGGCCTTGACAACGGCATTCGATTTATTGGCAACTTATCGTTTGGAAAAAGAAGGGGCCAGATGTAATCAGGCGATTATGCTGATAACGGACGGCGTACCATTTAATTATAAGGAGATCTTCGAGGAATATAATTGGAAGGATAATCCTGATGAACCATTGAAGGCCGATATGCCGGTTAGAATGTTCACTTATCTGATTGGTCGAGAAGTGGCGGACGTTCGTGAGGTACAATGGATGGCTTGCGCTAACAGAGGATATTACGTACATCTTTGTACATTGGCCGAAGTTCGAGAGGAGGTTGCGATATTCTTCGTTAAATCGAAAACAAAATCAACTATGAATATACGAATATGTCGATAATCAATCGAACATTTTCTTTAAGGTATTGAAATACATACCTGTTATGGCCAGGCCATTGGTATTGGGCCGTACGGATCATCCGACTATATGGACACCGGTTTATGCCGACATTACGGATCCAAAAATGACGGACTGGCTTTGGGAACAACGTGAAAGCGAAGAACAAAAGGATAGATTTCTACAATACCACAGAAATCGTAAACTATTCAACATGGAGGAACAGGATCGTAGATTCGTTAAGAAGCTAAAGACGTCGCACGAACAAAATGATGTTATAGGGAAATACAGATTGATGACTTCTGTTAGCATGCCAGTATTCGACAGACGTGAAGACGCGGTAAGTTACGAATTTATCATATTACGATTGAACTAAATTATTCTTACGAATGTAGAGATAAATATATATTAATTTATATATATGAGAGAGAGAGAGAGAGAGAGAGAGAGAGAGGTGTTGCGTATCAGATAAAAGTGAAATACATATCGCAAAGAAGTCCAGAACGATTTAGAGAGAATCTGTAGTTGCGAAGAGAGATATGATTTCTTTCTTTTTTTCTATTTTTTTTTTTTTTTTTTTTTTTTTGTTGACGAGTTAGGCAAAACACACAGGCAAAGTACAAATACTCGATGTTAATTCAACGCCCAACTTATATATGAATAAGCGTACGTATTGGAAAAAAAAAAAAAAAAAAATTAAAAAAGAAAAGAAAACAAAAATTCCCGTCCCTTTATCATTCGAACTTAATTCATTCGTTCAACGAAATCATGATTCACGGCACGAACTCATTCATTCATATTCACGAAATTTTCTCTCTACCCCCTCCCCCCCAGCCCCCGACCTCCGTCCCCCTAACGAGAGATCGCATTGTTATATTATCAAAAGAAAAAAAAAAAAAAAAAAAAAACCTCCTCGCAAAACCATGTAAAAAAAACGAATATTATTATCGCAACGTTCGTGCCCTTGCATTCGTCCTAGATGGAAATATTTTTCGATCGATTCGTTTTATTATCGAGTAAACGCAGTCTTTTTCGTCGTTTTTAAGTTCGTCTTTGTCCACAGAACATCACAAGGCAGGTGCTGGTGAACGAAGCTTACTGGGTGACAGAGACAAGAGAGGTTGGCAGCCAAAAAACACAAGCAACGTTGTTTCAATGCATAGAAACCCCCCCAATACCTACACCTTTTATATTCTTACACACAGCGACCGTATACAAATACAAAATTTTACACGTTTGTCAATAACGTTATCAGAAATATTAATTATAATCGAGAATTGTTTGTCTTTATCCGGGAGTATTATCAAATTTGGCTCGTCCATATTTCTGGGTAAAAGAAAAAGATAGAAGAGGGAATTAAAGAATAAAAATAAAAAAAAAAAAAAAAAAAAAAAAAGAAAAGAACGAAGAAGATTATTTTTCTATTTTGTTTATACGATATGGAGGATAAAATGAACGGTCGCCGTGTGACATCTCTTTCGTTCCTTTTAGGTCCACCTTCGTCTCTCTGGTATCTATTATTTTGGTCTAACATTAGTACTGCAATTGGTTTAATAATTAGGTAGGTTTAGGTACTTTAGTCTACCCTGTGTCCTGTCGAGACGAGTAGAAAAAATAAAGGGAAATTCCCGCCCGCCTGTTGGATTGCGAACGGCGATCTTCCTCGTAAAACTTAAACATTTTTATTATTATTATTATCATTATTATTATTATCATTATTATTATTATTATTATTATTATTATTATTATTATTATTATTATTATTGTTATCGTCATTGTTGTCGTTATTATTAACATTATTATTATCGTTGATCCGTAGACGAAGTCATTTTCTGCAGTCGTCGTGTTTGAGAGAAAAGATCTTTCGAAAAGAAAAAAGCAAAAAAAAAAAAAAATATTGAAAAAAAAAATTAAAAACAAATCGACAAACTCACATAATTATACACACGATACGACTTGGCAGTTTATTGAGTGCTAGAATTTCGTTAGAGGAATTAAATTAGTAGATTACGTTTAAGCGCCGTTGCAGTTAGTCGGTTCTTTTTACGAACTACGAATCGTTTTATCATTCGCGAAAATATTACGATGTTAACGATAAAAAAAAAAATTGATTGCTCAAAATTTCGTGTGTCCCCTCCCCCCTCAAAAAAATAACAACAACTACGTTCGTGTTCGTGCTCGTTTTTAGAAAAGGATTCGTATTCTTCGTAAAAATCGACGATCGAAAGATCAATGGCGCCCTAATTTTATTAATTTTGGAATTAACATTTAGGATTTAGCCTGCGTCAGACGTTATTATTGTTATTATTGTGTATCGTTATTATTATTATGGTTATGAGTACGATTACTCTGTTATTATTATTATTTCTTTTTTTGTTTACTATTATTTTTTTTTTTTTGACCATTATTATTATTATATATACTATTATTACATTCTTATTCCTATTTTTCTTCTTCTTATTATTATTGTTATTGTTATTATTGTTTTTATTATTATTATAATTATTATAATTATTATTATTATTATTATTATTATTGAGAATGTAGTGAGCTAGTTTTATATACATACATACATACATACATACATATGTCCAGACGTGTCAGATAACACACACTTATCGTTATTCGTTTATTTAGTATATCATTTTTTTGGATTACTAGTAACGTGTGTCTTTAGAACGAGTTCATTGTGATAGCCTTGTTGGAGAAGGTAGATACGCTTCTGGTTATGCGAACTTGGGATGATATGATCATTTGTAATTTATTTCGATAACGTCCACGTCACGCGACCTGCGAAGGATCTTTTAAAATTGTCGACAATTGTATGCGCAGACACGAATCGCCGATCTTCTTGGTGTTGCCGGCACGGACGTACCCATCGAGGAAATACAAAAGTTGATGATGCCACACATGGTGAGTAGTTTTATTGATCATATTTTAAATCCATTTATAATCCAATACCATAAAGACGATTCACGTGTCTTTTTCGTTTATTTCTTTCTTTCTTTCTTTTTTTTTTTGTTATTGTTGTTGTTTGTTCAACTATTTTATTTTACTTCATTCGCTTGTTTATTTTTTTTTTTTCTTTGTCCATACAGCTGGGTGTTAACGGATACGCGTTCATCGTTACCAATAACGGCTACATACTAATTCATCCTGATCTACGACCTGTGGTAACTATGAGCCGCGTTAAATTGAATGATTCTAATCGTAAACTTATATTATCTAAGCACGTCTGATGAAAATATTATCCGACAGTTTCAAGGCATATTAAAACCTGCGTACAACAGTGTCGACATGACCGAGGTCGAATTGATGGATCAAGACAAGGGACCGAGGGAATTCGATGAAGGAATAATTATGGTATTAATACTATCACAAGCTGATGAATCATCTAATAAGCTAAGATTCCATGCTCGGATGGTTAATATCAATAATCGTTTCTTACCAGCTCCGTAACGATGTGGTCAATCAAGCTAACGGTAGCGTGACGTTACATACGAAATATCATTACGATGACATGGTAAGTATATACATACATACGCGTGTATGTGTGTGTGTGTGTGTGTGTGTTTATTCGACGAAAACTTCGCAATCAGGTCTATCGAAATGTTCTGTTCAATTAGGATACAAATTGTGGATACCAACGAGTCATTTGATCAGAGAGAAATTCAAAATAAGAAGTTGTTAAAAATTAATAAAAACTCCATTGTCAATTGAATATTCATGATCAGTATAAAAATGTATTATTGTTATTATTTTTTTTTTTTTATTTTTACTTTCGGTTCTTTAGACTTAAAAAGGGACACAACTATCCGATTGACCTAATAATTATCGATTCGAATTTACGCGACGATATATTCGAGCTGCATTTTGTTGCTTGTTTGTTAAAAACAGAAACGTGTTGGTCGTGTGAAAAGAAAATACGATTATACCGGAATATCGAAAACCCCATTCACGGTGGTTGTGAGTCTTCCGCAGCACGATTATGCCGGAAGTTATCGCATACACGCCGCCGAGGAGATACACAGATCTCATGTGAGGGGTGAGTATGTTATTTATTATATGCATATGGCGACGTTATAAAAAAAAAAAAAAAAAAAAAAAAAAAAAAATTCACGAAGTACATTGGAACCGATAATTGGACAGATAAATATCTTTGTTCGAAAGAATATTTCAGGACAAAGCTTTCGACGAAAATAAATAATATCTTTCTAATTCGTTTAAACAAAAAAAAAAAAACAAAAAACAAAAAATAGATCAAAACCAAGTTTTTATTTTTACGATAACAACGGGATCTTTAATAAAATGAAAACTTGTAAGATGGAAAATTTTAAATGATGTAAGTAGATACATAAACTTGTCCCATTTTCTTTTCCACTACTTCGCGTTAATACGTCGAATACTTCATTACACGTATATATATATATATATATTATTTACGGGTATTTCTATTTTAAATATTATATATTAGAAAAAGTAAATTAACGTTGGCACGTTGTAGGAAAAAACGTGACAGATTACTTCCCGGGTAACAACTGGCGGGTGCATCCTGATTGGATGTATTGCAAGTAAGCGTACAATTTATTTTTATTTTTCTTCTCGTTTTTGTTTTTATTAACAATACCTACCATCGTACTATGAGTAAATGTTTTATATTAACATATAAAAATATATCTATAAAATAACTCTTTATTATATCTACTAATAAGTAATAAATTTAAATCTAATCTATTATAATTGAACGTTGGCAACGAATAATAAAAATTCAATGATAAAAATGATGATTTATCGTTATCCCAGATATCATTACGAGGGTGAACACAAGTTCAATAACTCGGAATTGGAGCTCTTACATTTTCTTAAACGTACCCGTTTGCCAGGTTGGAAGTGGATCGATTCGAAACAACGATCCCAACCGCCAGAGTATTCTGCCGCGGGTTCCGGTCATGGCTCGCATCGCAAATCATACAGTTAGTATCTAAATTATATTGTTTATAAAACACATCGTAAATTATTAATTATATTCGAAGTTTCAACGAAAATCATCTCGATTGGTGTATAAATTATTTATTTATGAAACGTTACGAATTATTGATAACACTCGATAATCCAACGAAACCAATTTTTAACGTCGATCGAAAATTTGATAACAACTTTTGACAATCGTTATGTAATAAAAAAAAAAAAAATCTTTTTATGTTAACAGCCAATCATTACAAGGCCGACAAAAATTCCTATTACTGTGATAGATACCTACTTTCGAGTCTGGTGTTCGATGCTAAGGTAACCGAGTGGTTCGCGAATCCCAGTACCACCCGCGAGGAAAAAGGGTGAGCTAATTTTTCATTAATTTTTCTATAGAAAGAAAAAGAAAAGGAACGTGAAAATAAAACACAGAGATAAGAAACAAAAAAGATGAACGAATTTTCGCAATACCAACGCGAATTCGATCGGATGTTCGAACGATTATAATTAATAGTTCCTTAACGCGTATCACGAGAAGCGTCATACAAGCGCAAACACACCGTCATGAATTAACTCAAGAGAGAGTGAGAGAGAGAGAGAGAGAGAGAGAAAGTGTAAAAGAGAGAGAGAGAGAGAGAGAGAGAGAGAGACAATATTGTGTCGTTCTTCTCTGTTCTTAAGTTATTTGCACAATTTTTCTCTTGTTTTATTAATTTCTTTATAATCAGGATAGTAAAAAATGCACCTATTCTTTTTTGACTAATACTTAACCACTTTGACGCAATGCAGACCTTTAGCTAGGCTGATGAATCTGCTAACCAGGTAACGTTCATCAAATCGCACCTTTCGCCTTTAGAAAATAAAATTGCCTCGATTATTACGATCTTTATTATTCTATTGCACTATAACTTTATTTCACTACAAATTGTTTCTCGATCCGTTTGTATACTATAGTTGTATTTGTTTATTTATTTATTTATCTATTTATTTTGTTGCCACTTTCTTCGGATCGTTTTTATTTCTTGATTGTATACAATTGATTTCATTTATTTATTAATTCTTTCCTTTTAATCTTTTTATCTGCTATGTGACTCGTAACAAATCCGTTGGATTTGTTCGTTTACCTTCTTTTACTCTGGTGTCTCACACACATTCTTCTTGTTGGTTCATCGAAATTTTAATATTAGCAAATCAAGTTGCTTATACGCTTCTTCGTAGGGCCAGCATCGTCTTTCAGGGATGGATTCGTGAAGAGGAAGTGAAAGCTCTACTCTGATTTTCTCGATACGAAATGTATCGTTGTAGAAATATAATATATATATATATATATATGCATATTAACCCGTACGAGATCATATAAATTTGCACGTTTTTTGTTTATACACGAACACACGCACGCATAAGTATATAAATCTAACGACAAATGGATTAATAATTAATAATTTCTATTTGGAAGAGTTTCGTGCAAATTTATATTTGACATCTGTTTGAATAACTTGGCACACTTTTAATCAAATTTACGTACAATTTACATACATAAATGTACATTGCATAAGCGAACAAATCGGCAAATAATCCAAGATAATTACTAATCACAATACCTAGCCCGTTATATCCGTATTTTTCTATTACTTATAAATCACAATAAAAAAAGAAAAAAAAAAGAAAAAAGAAAAATGAGGAGAACAAAAAAGAAAAGAAAATATTTGATCATATTTTAACGCGTAACTTTTCGTAGGAAGGAATTTCAACAACGTTTCGGAGTGACGCTTGCTTTCATGGCCACGCACAGTGGTTTAACAAGATGGCAAGATTTTCTATTGGACGAGGAAGATCCTATACCGGATGATCACTTCAGCAACATGTATCCCAAAGCGATAGATGAGGTTTGGTACAAACGTGCAGTAGAACAACATTATGTTCAACCAGAAAGCTTTGTCTTTTCGGTCCCCATCGATGACGAGGGAGCAGATAATACTACTTTAGTCACTGCCAGTCGTGCCATATTTATCGGTAAATTTATTTTCCAAACGGTCATTATATCATTTATCCTGATAAAAGAATTTTTTTTTTGTTTTTTTTTTTTTTTTTAAAATATTTGCATGTATTTGAATTATTATTCGCAGGTAATGGAAAAACTAAAGCGCCAGCAGCCGTCGTAGGATTTCAATTTCAGCATACCGCTTTACAAGGTCTATTTCAAAATATAACGTTTAATTGCGAAGGGCTTGGTAATTGTTATAAACATTGCGGGAACGATTCATGGGCGTGCTATTTGATCGACAACAATGGATACATAATAGCGGCGAAGGACGAGATCGATGCCGGTAGATTCTTTGGTGAGGTCAGAGGTCCCGTAATGGCTGGTCTCGTAAAGGAAGGGATTTTCGAAAGGATCAGGATGTACGATTATCAGGCAGTCTGTTTCAAAAGTAAACAGACGAAAAACGATGCCAGTATATTAATGACGGTTCGTTTGATGATACTTTAAACAAGTTTTAATGGAAAAAGATTCGCATTATTTCGTGATTGTTATTTTAAAATCGGTATATATATATATATACATATATAAAAATTTTATTTCAATTTATAGCCCTGGACGAGTTTAAAAAATGTCATCACCTGGATTATCGGCCAAATGGCTTGGGCCTGGGTAAAAGCAGGCATTTGGAATTCGGATTACGCGTACGCTTATGCTTATCCAAACGAAAATGATGGCATGCAGGACGATTATAATGAAAATGACATTAAAACTCCGATGGATGCCAAAGATGAGAAATTGTTCGATATGAAAATTTTAATAAATAGGACAAGGCCAGAGGCGTGCGATAAAGAGGTTAATACTAACGACGTTTTAATATTTAATTTGGATCAACGATTAAGTCAGTTCGAAGAAAAATAAAAATTGAAATTTTCAGGTATACTTATATTTGCGCAATTCATCCGTAACCAATTACAACATCGAGGTTGATACAGAAGACGAATGCGCGAGGCCCTACGTTGTGCAACCGGTCAATTTCAGCAACATGTTATTAATCGTAGTTAACATAGGCACTTGCGACGACACCACGGTACCATCCTTAAACGTTGTACCCGAAGAAGTTATATATGAGAATAATTCACTGGTTTGTCAAAAGGCATGGACATTTTTAAAGAGGAAAAGGCCAGAATCCTGTATAAGAACTCATTCGAAAGAAAGTGAAATTAAGGATCTCTGTGGATTAGCTAGCTTACAAGGGCCAAACAATTTCCTCATCTTTTTGTTGCTAATCTGTATTTTAATCGGGCGGATTGTCCTTCGGTGCGATTAATTCTTGCTTTTTCTTTTCTTTTTTTTTTCCCCTAATAACCAACAATACGTTTCTTTGCGAGATGATATCCATAACGATATCGATATAATCCAATGATAAGCGAAGAAATTTGAAGCGTGATTAATCTAATGTCAAAATTTTAGAATCTAGTCAAAATGCATCGGCGTATATCTCGATCGGAAAGCGCTTATGCTAGAGGCTACCCTCAGTTTCTACCTCTTTTCACCCTGCTGATTTGCAGCACGGCTTGAAATACTGGCTGATACATATATAACGGATAGTTACGTCTTGAATATTAATCGTTCAATCGTTCTCTCGCGCGAGATCGTAGATTAAAAGCTGAGAAAGTCCATATAAACAAAAAAAAAAAAAAGCAAAATCTTTACTGCCCGAAACTGCGATGCGATCTTTGTGCTCTGTGCGCCGCTGCTCTTAAATTTTTCTCTTTGTACCGGTCTCTCTTTGTCCTTCTCTAACGTCTAAATAATTCCATTAATATCTTGTTGATAATATTTCTAAAGTTATTACCGTCATATATTTAAATAAAATGTCAAACATCGTTTTCCTCTTTTATGTTTGACAAATTTTTCCATAAAAATCGATGTTCATAAGTTAGGATAGATAGAACAATTTTTAGGTGAGATTTATGTACAAAGATCAAATATTTACACGGGGACATGGATTAATGTGCATTAGTGAATGATTGATCGTTGTTAAAACAAACAAGGATTCGGTACGTTGTATATTGTTAATGTGTGCAACTATTTTGTAAATAAATGTTATATGAAGATCGCCATAAAGGATGACGTACGAAAAGGAAAACGTTTACAACACCACGTAACATTTAAATATGCAACCTAAACGAGCAGAATAATTCTTGAGAATAACGTTGTAGGTGTAAAAAATACTTCATTCCCATGTAGGTTAATATCGTCTAACGAAGCTATCTTGCGTTAATATGTCGGAACTCTACTCGCACTAAAAATCATTATGCAATAACTAAAACAATTCTTCATAGTTATTACAATAGATAGAAGTTTATAGTGACATTCTAGAGCAGGGGCGCATATACGAGCGCACATTCATAAACGAATTATGATCATTCACATTTACGCTTTGAATGTACATTAATCGATGTAATTAATCGATATATATATACATATACATATATATATACATCGCGCGCGCGCGGGCGTTTAACATTTATAGAGACTATGGATATTAATTTTGTATATTACTGTATTATATGACAGTTAAAAAAGAACAATGTGTGCCTATGGTCACGTCGTTATTAAAATCTTGTTGTATCTTTTTCAAATAAATTACGAAATTTTATTGGATGAATCCTA
>OU427003.1:7213634-7276134 GCA_911387935.1 Dolichovespula saxonica | reverse complement strand
AATCAGATTCAAATTGGTTTTTAGAACCACCTAGTTCTATAGTAGATAAGCATACTTACGAAGAATGGAAAGATTCGCTTGAATCAAAACCAAAAAATTGTGATATTTTGGAAGAATTATTCAAAAATGAAGTTGACCATCCTAAACATAATTTTAAAGTTGGAATGAAATTGGAAGCATTGAATCCAATAAATCAGACAAAAATATGTCCTGCTACTGTTATTAAAGTATTTGATGACGTATACTTTTTAGTTCATATCGATAAATACGATGAAAAGATAAAAGGTACTGATATTGAATCTTGCTTGTATAATCAATCTGAAAAAAATACATGGCTTTGCACAGCAGAACATCCATACATATTTCCTATTGGCTGGTCTAAAAAACATAATATCAAGTAAGTATTATTTTTTATCTGTGCACGACATTTATTATTCATGATATTTTATTGAAGATACGATATCGATGAATCTTTTATATTTATATTTATCATAGAATTACACAACCAAAAGGCTGGACTTCCACTACCGATGAGTTTGATTGGGACGAATACTTGAAGAAAACGGGAAGTATAAAAGCCGATGAGAATTTATTTTATGAGAGAAAAAATGCGGTAGATGCAGGTTTCGAATGTGGTATGCGTTTAGAAGCTGTTGATCCAGAATGCGAGAACATTATCTGTGCTGCTCATATCACTAAAATTGTTGCGAATTTATTATGGATAAAATTAGATAATTATGAGGACAACAAACCAGAACATATTGTTCATATGCGTTCCTTAGAGATATTTCCTGTTGGTTGGTGTGAATCAAATCATTATCCATTGAAACCGCCGAAAGACTACATTGAAATTTGTAAAAAGGTGCAAATGCCAGCAAAAGAAGACAAGAAAAATAATGTCCTTGACATACCAATATCAGAACCGCGCTCCTCATTGTGGTGCCCTAAAATATATTTTAATTATCGTTGCTTTACCGGTCCAATGATATCAAAAGGAAAATTAGCTACTTTGCCAAAGGCTGTAGGGCCTGGTCCCGTGGTCCTGGTAATGAGAGAAGTTTTATCAATGATAGTGTCTGTTGGATATAGAAGTGCAAGAATTTTGAAGGTATTACAGTGCGATTCAAAGCCGGATCCTGGATATCGTTTGGAAGTATTAAAAGCAAAGCACAAAAATAATACTTATCGCGCGAGTGTCGCCGTTGTCACTTCCGGCGACATGGTGGCAGACTTTTGTAAAAATATTTGTAAAAAATTGATGGTGTGCCCAAATTTATTTGGACCCTTGCACGTATTAGAAAACGAATGTCCGGACAAATGTCATAAAACGTCGAAAACCAAATTCAGTAAGCACGACAAATACTGTGCAATTGTCTCGTTTTTTATTTTTTAAATTATTTAACTTATGCAATGATTGGTTTCAGCAGCATCGGTAGGAACTGGAAAACGAGGAAAACCGAAGGGTTATACTAGTATAATGGTACAAAAACCAAGGTCATGGGGTGGTAGACGTAGAAGAAGGCGTGGTAGGTGGGGTAACAGGGACAAAAGAATTAACTACGAGTACGAGGATGAAATGCCCTTTATGCCATTGGATTTGGCAAAGCATATGTCCGATGGCCTTGAAGAAACATTCGATGGTAGACAACCTCTTTCAGAGATAGATATTATGATACAAAAGGGTTTAGAAAAGTCTGACAAGTCGGATGATCTTAAGACGGAACCTCCATCTAGTAACGCCTCGGAGGATTCTGGGAGTTCGTTTAACGATAGAAAAATTAAAGATAATCGTACAGGGAGCCCTAATAATTTGAATACTAAACATCATTTTACAAGGTTCAGTCAAAATGCAGCAACGACTAGGGGAAATAAAAGGGAACGTGACTGGGACACCAGTATCGAGTCCGATTGTTCCGAGGCCGATGCGGAATATGTCAGAATGCAAAAGAAACAAAGACGACCGAAAACACGTAAACTCGACTCAAATCCTTTATTTTGGACCGTCGACGACGTGTTTCGGTATCTTAAAAAAACGAACGACTGTAAGGAGATCGCTTATCGCGTTAAACAAGAAGTGAGTAAACATAATTTGTTACGTCGAGTACGAAGTTCGACAGAACGAATATATTTTTAATCAAAAATAATAACACGATTGTTGTTCTCTTATTTCAGGAGATCGATGGTCTTGCCTTTTTATTATTGAACTTGCCGTCTCTAACGCAACACATGAAATTACGAACGAGCTTAGCCATGAAGCTTTGTCGTCACGTCGAACAAGTCAAAGTTACATTCTTTTTACGACACATTAATGAAATTGATCCAACAAAGTACCCCGTAGCTTAATTATTATTCTTCTTTTTCTTTTTTTTTTTTTTTATTTTTTATTTTTAAACGAATTTTTTTTATTTATAAATTGTATAGTAATGAATTAATTTAAAACCGGAAAAGAATGTTTGCAAAACTATTTAGTGTATTGCGTATCCAATAGTGATTATATATGTATTTTAATTTATATAAATACGTGTGGTTAATGATAGCAATAAGGAAGACGAATATCTTTTGAGAAATATTATTTAATAACTGAAATATATATATATACATATATATATATATATATTTTTTTTTTCTCTTGCGTAACGAGAATGAAAAGACATATAGATAGAGGAATTAAATGAAATTAATTTAATGAAAACAATTTGTCATACATAATATATGCGTATTTTACCGTTACATGTTTTTTTCCACTTGACTCCGCAATTATGTGCAAAGTTTATATAATTTTTTACACGCAAACAATATATATGTATGTATATATATATATATATATATATATATATATTGTATCTATGTTTTTATATATGCATATATATATATCTATACACAATACAAAAAATATAGAAATTATTTAATCGTAGTAATAACGATTAATAAAAATAAAATAAAACAAGAAATATGTACATTGTCATATTTATAACTGGATACAATTATACAATATCAGAAAAATTTTAAATACATATTAGTGGTAATTAAATTGATTTATTGCAATCATTCAATATATCTACAATGTTACTTTTATACGAATCATTCTAAATTTGAAACCGTATACTGTCAGTGCCGAATACAACATAGCTAATCTTTTTGAAATCTTTGCTGAACTGCCTTCATTTTAGATAGCATTTAGAAAAAAAAAAAAAAGAGCAAAAAATTTATTATTTCTAAGTAGACTTGAAAAAGAATACAAATGTATTTCATCTAAGTGGTACGTAGTCATCTTCTTATAAATCATGTAAAATGTATACCAATAATTATATTCGATTGAATAATTAAAACCTTTGTTCCTTAATATCCCTCTAATAATTTTCTTTCCTTCAAACATTCATTTTAATATCTTTTATACAAGCCTAACCCTTAAACGATAGTAAGTTAATACGTCGGAGCGAATTTAATATCAATAAGAACGTTATCCATGATCTTAAACTTTTCGCGACTGTAAATAGAAGGGTGATAATTTGTAAGCGACTCTCGTCGCAAGTTACATATACGTGTGCTTGATCGTCCGTTGTTACGACCAAATATGATCACGTTTACGAGCGTTGCCATAACGCACGACGAATGATGGAAAAAATATACAATAATATCATCGAAAATACCGTCGTAATTATTTTCGAAACGATCCGAATACGTGCCGTTATCGATAACGTTCGAAACTTTGCTCTCTCACTTTTTGTGCGCGCACTTTTCAAAATTCCGCGTATTATATTTCGCCTAACTTCAGAGTGGCTCCACCTTTAGAGAAATAGAAGGAGAGGAAAAGGGGGGGGGATAATAGTTTGCGCATGCGCAAGCTGTGAACGCATCGGCGTGAAACAGATTTCATAGTTCAGTAGTTGTGTACGTGTGTGTGTGTGTGTATATATATGTATGATGTATATATATATATATAGGCTATATATATATATATATATATATATATATATAGGTTAGGATAGTAGAAGAGGAGTGGGGAGAGACTCTTAGTGTTACGTACGTGTAGCGTGCACACGTACAGTTGCATACAGTAGTGGTACGGTACCGTACGGTACGTTCAGTGCGCGAGTCGTTTGTTTTCGATAATGCCGTAGTAATGACAGGGATTTTTGTGCACTAAAAAACAAAAAAGAAAAGCAACGTTAACGTTAAGATCGGTGAGTTTTAATTTAATCTATTCGAGATTTCTTTGGTTCACATGTTTTGTTTATAATTTTTGGATTTAACAAGGCGTGGGTGTTGGCCGTTTAACACAAGAAAGAATAACGAACGTTAGGCAGCATCGACGATCGATGGTGAGCTTACAGCATCGCGGGTGTGCCCGTTTGTACTACACGGGCTCGTGTTTCTCTTACCTTTTTTTATCCTTTCCGATTCCCAACGGGAGTTCTTTTTCGCGAGACTATGAGAAATCCGATCGATCGTTCCCTTTTATATGAGAAAACGAAAATAGAGAGAGAGAAAGGGGAAAAGGAAGGGAAGGAAAGGCCAGAATCAAAAAAGGTGTAAATACGAAAAAAAAAAAAAAAGATAATGCGCGTCGAAATTTGAGTTTTCGAATCCGTGTATCGATACTTTCTCGACGATTTGTCAACTATCTTATAATTTCGAAGGACGTCGAGTTCGGTGAGATCATCCCAGAAATTCTTTACGTTCGATGAATGCATTCCTTTTTATAGAATAATATATTTCGCTAGAAAATCATCATTTATAAACGTTCGCCAATACGTATGCGTATCCACGGAGTACGGATCGATTCTACGTGCTCTATTTTTTTCTTTTTTTTTTTTTTTTTGTTTCCCCTTTACACACGATACCTACGAAATAGCCTGGCTAAAATAGTGTGACACATGTCGAGAGACGTACCTAATTACCTTTTATAGTTTACTCACGCTCGTGGAGTACGCCCAGTCTTCGCGTCATAACCGAGATCGGGGATTCTTTTTTTTTTTCTTCTTCTTTTTTCCTTTCTCGAGTGTATTCTTTGAAGTTTCTACATCTCCGTGGATACGATCCACTTCAAGGGATAGTGTCTTTAATCGACAGAACAACCCCCTACGCATAATTCAAATTTACGCGATAACGTACGGAGATTCGCTCTCATTCGTTTCCGGATTTCTAGATATCTTCAATTAATCCATTTTTGCATTAATTCTGTACGAGCAAAACTGGGACAGTTATTTCCAACAATTTTGTAATTAAATACTTGATGTATATAGAACGATTGATGTCCCAATAGAACAGTTTATTCTTGTCTGAGAATTTTATTTTTAGATACGTTCCCTTTAATAGAAAATATTTTTACTTTTGTTTAGATAAGAAATCTAAGACGCTATCATGACGATATTCGCTGTATTTATTGTCTCAACGCTAGTACTACATTCATCAGCTATAAGTGAGTATAACACCAAGAATGCTTAATTTCCGTGTATTTGATTAAAATTCAATTCAGTTTTTTAATATAAATATATTTGATTTTTAATTTATAGTTCGTATCCCGGATTTCATAGAAGGTGAAAAATAGTAAAAATTTGCTATGTGTAAATTCTCATTGTGCTATAAAATTTAATATTTCGCATTAAGAATTGAAACATATCAAGAATTTTATATGATTGTGCATTTAAATGTAACATCGCACACATATTCATACATAATATCTTTTTTTATCGATCTAAGTGTACATTCTACAAAAAGATGATGACGTTTAATCGTCATATTTCTTTGCTTCATTACCATCTTGTATGCTAATTGCATTTAGAAAAATTTTGTTATGTAATTATAAAGCATAAAAAGAACTTATTTTATAAAATCGCAACCATAAAAATCATTCATCTATTTGTCTGTTTTCATCTACACGGTATAAATGTTATTCCTCCTGTAGATCCAATCTGTACTTAAAAATATTGTAAATAGCAAAGTACATTACGAATATAAATCTTATTTGTATATTTAAAAATTTATTGTGTTGAATCAGTGTTACCTTAATTTTACACTTAGTTAAATATTAAGATATCATATATGTAGTGTAGTAAAATTATACAAATGAGAATCCTAATGACAGCACATACCTATTATATTCTATCGTGTTATATCATATATTATTTTTATATTCAATGTACATTGTTATATTTTTATTACGATATTGTGTGTATAATATTTTGATATTACCACTTTTAATAATGCAAATTTTATATGATTCCATCAGTTCAGTCTCCACCACGGATATCCAAGCAGCCTCCTACGGATGAACAACTTTTTCAAGTAGCTCAAGCTAAGGTCAATAACAATGATAAACCATTCTTGATTGAATGCGAAGCAGAAGGAGAACCTGCACCTAAGTGAGTTTAATTTTCCTTTCTGATATAAGATTAAATGAAAAATTATATTTATATATAAGTTCATTCATAAAATTATATCTTATTTTAACTAAAGCCACGGCATCTGTTGTACTAAGAAGCCAGAGTAACTGGTCTTAATTACTAGTATGACCTCATATCCTAAAGGGGTATAAAGTTACTAGTACTGATAGATACTTTACTTCTAGAAGAAGCTGAGTCATATTTAGTTTAATTAATTTACATAGATTTTAGAAGTAAAATAATTTTAATTTGATGAATGAATTTCATTAATTTCATCCGTGTATATTTAAAAATAAATGAATCTAGTTAAATATTATATATATATAATAAAATTTATAATAGTGGTGAATATATAGGGAAAAAAATTTTCTAATTTGTTAATGTAATACATATATTTTAATTATTACAATGTAAATTTCTAAATAATCATTTAATTTGTATGTATAATAAAAATGAAAAAATTGATGTTTATAACAAATTAAGTATATTAATGTTAATAATAATAATAATTTAGGTACCGATGGGTTAAAAATGGAAAAAATTTTGAATGGCCAGCATATGATGACCGTATTTCTCAACAACCAGGAAGAGGCACTTTAGTCATAGCAAGGCCTCGTGATGAAGATTTAGGACAGTACCAATGCTTTGCAGAGAACGAGTGGGGAATAGCTACATCAAACTCCGTTTTCGTTCGTAAAGCAGAACTTAACGCATTTAAAGATCAAACTCCAATAAGTTTAAACGCTTATGAAGGAGAACCATTCAAACTAACGTGCCAACCACCAGATGGGTGGCCAAAACCAAATGTATACTGGCTAATTCAGGATACAGCTGGTGCAATTAAATCAATTAATAATTCACGCATGACGTTAGATCCCGAAGGAAATCTTTGGTTTAGCAATGTTACAAGGAATGACGCCTCTGATGATTTTTATTATGTGTGCGCAGCGACGTCTGTATTTCGAAATGAATATAAATTAGGAAGTAAAGTTTTGTTAAATGTTATCTCGACTGGAGCATCATCTAATCAGAATAAACACGAACCTGTTAAGCAGTACGTTAGTAGAAAAAATGAAGTTGCTCTACGTGGTAAAAAAATTGAATTGTATTGTATATACGGTGGTACTCCTTTACCACAAACTGTTTGGAGTAAAAATGGCAAATTAATACAATCAAATGATAGAATCATACAAGGAAATTATGGGAAATCATTAATTATAAAGCATGTAAATTTTGAGGACGAAGGAACATATACTTGTGAAGCGTCTAATGGTGTTGGAGATGCAAATTCATATTCTATAAGTCTACAAGTAATGGCGGTTCCATATTTCACAGTAGAACCGGAGATAATAACTGCAGCAGAGGATGAAACTGTTGAATTTAGATGCGAGGCAAGTGGCGTGCCTGAACCAGAAATCAAATGGATTCACAATGGAAAACCGATATCAGAGGCGCCACCTAATGAAAGAAGAAAAGTCACGGCAAATTCTATCGTTATAGAAAAGTTAAAAAAGAAAGACACAGGAAATTATGGGTGTAACGCCACTAATTCTTTGGGATACGTTTACAAAGACGTATATGTTAATGTTTTGGCCTTGGAACCTGAAATTACTCAACCTCCAAGCGATCAAGCAACTGTAGAAGGTAAAACAGTTCGGATTACTTGTCTAGTATTTGGAGCACCAAAACCAATAGTTAAGTGGGCCAGGAACGGTCAAGAATTAACAGGAGGAAGATATAAAATTTTGGATTCCGGTGCTTTAGAAATAGAAAATATAATATTCTTAGATGCAGGTAATTATGTCTGTCATGCATCTAACAAGTTTGGAGAAGTGGAAGCCTCTGCAAATCTTGTTGTAAAAGAGCGTACAAGGATTACAGACGAACCGGAAGATTATGAAGTTGCAGCAGGTTCTACTGCCACATTTAGGTATATATTTATTTATATTAAATTAATATTGTTATATATATATATACATATACACATACGTGTTACATATACTTGCATGTTATATTATATTATTTTTATTTTACAGGTGCAATGCTGTAACTGATTCTAGCTTAACTTTAACGATAGAGTGGTTAAGTAACGGCGAACCGATTGATTTTGAAATGGAACCACGATTTGTGAGAAGTACAGATTATTCATTAATGATCACAAAGACAACAGAATTAGACTCTGGTACTTACACTTGCGTTGCTCGTACCGAATTGGATGAAACAAGGGCGCAAGCAACATTAACGGTACAAGATGTACCTAATGCTCCGAAATTAATTGGCGTAAATTGTATGTCTGATAATGCGGTTGTACAATGGACTCCTATGGGTGATAATAGGGCGCCAATTCTACGATATACTATTCAATACAATACAAGTTTTACACCAGATACTTGGGAAACATCGGCAGATTTTGTATCTGCCACGGAACAAACGTATGATGTACCGATGTCACCTTGGGCTAATTACACATTTCGCGTACTTGCATGGAATAAAATAGGTATGATTTACGAATACATACATATCATGCATAATAACATTTATTTGTAATTCATACGACTTTTAATCAATAATATCTCAACAGGAAAATCTTTACCATCGTCGCATAGCGATGTCTGTACAACTCAGTCGGATGTTCCTTACCGCAATCCAGATAATGTCATGGGTAATGGAACTACTCCTCAGAATCTTGTAATTTCATGGACTATATTACCGCAAATAGAGCACAACGCTCCAAGATTTATGTACAGAGTGTATTATAAAAGAGATAGACCGGAAGAACAATGGACTATAAAGGACATAAACAATTGGAAACAGCACTCTCTTACAATAGATAATCAACCAACTTATCAAAGATATAAAATTAAAGTAATTGCAATTAATGAGAAAGGAGAAAGTAAAGCTGAAGTCAAGGAAGTGTATGGATATTCTGGGGAGGATGGTACGTAAAACGAACATATAAATTAGTATTGCCCTGTACTCATAAAATGACAATTTTTATGTTAAAATATAACTTATATTCAGTTACGTTATATTATGTAATATATTTTAGTACCGTTACAAGCACCTGGAAACTTTACCTTGATTCAAGTCAAATCAAGTACATCCGCACTACTCTCATGGAATGCCGTCCCCGAAGAAACTGTGAGGGGAGAATTGAAAGGTTATAAAATACAAACTTGGACAGAAAATGAAGACGAAAAGGAAATGCGTGATATTGACATCAGGGGTGGCAATATAACACGCGCTTTAGTTAACAAATTTATACCTTATAGTAAAAATTATGTCAGGATTCTTGCTTATAATGGAAGGTAACTTAAATATTCAAGCGTGTAATCTCTTAATTTGAAAATTGGGTAAATGAATCCTTCAACGCAATATTTTTTTTTTTTTTTTTTTTTTAATATACAGATATGCAGGACCTCCATCCGAGACATTGAGCTTTGATACTCCCGAAGGTGTTCCAGGAACGGTACTTAGTTTGGAGGCTTTTCCAATGGGCTCTAGCGCACTCCTTCTTGTCTGGTTAAGGCCTGCTGAACCAAATGGTGTTTTAACTGGATACAAAATTTATTATAGGGTGGTAAATGGAACTAGATTAGAGGCATTATTAGAAAGGAAACCACATATATCGGATCCGACAGCTAACAGCGCTAAATTAGCAGCTTTGGCACCTGATACAAAATATAGAATCCATATTCGAGCTACAACCAAAGTTGGTGAAGGAAATGAGTAAGTTTCGTTAACACATAATTTATTTAACGATAAAAAAAATATATATATATATATATGTGTGTGTGTGTGTGTGTGTAATTGATAAAGTATAATGATGAAAATGTCTTTATTTTGTAGTTATTTCATCGAAAAAAGGACACGTACATCTCAAAAACCGGACGTGCCTCAATTTAAATGGGAAACTATTCCAAAAGAAAATGGATACTCGAATGTAAGGATTACGTGGCAACCAAATTTAAATGGCAATCCCGGTAGTCATTTCTTCGTAAAATACAATTTGAAAGGTGAAACGATTGCATCCGAAACGGATCCCGAATTTCAATCGAATACGATCGAGGTGAGCGATAATACTATTTCATCTTGTAAACCGTATAAATTTTGATAGGAGAAATTTAATCAAAATCTTTTTACGCAGGTACGCGGACTTCCGAGCGGTGAAGTCTACGTTATGTCTGTAGTTGCCGTCGATGGGGATTACGTAACCGAAAGTGTACCGCAAGAAATAGAAACCAGTAGGGAAGGGCCAATAATTCAGCCTAAAGAAAACGTTGCAACGGCTGGATGGTTCATAGGTAATACTTCGAAGGGGGAAAACAAAATGTTTGATTTATTCGTACGTTATTGGTATTCGTATGATCGATAATATATATAATGATTTATATTTAGGTATGATGCTGGCGATAGCTTTCCTTCTATTTGTTCTGATTATTGTCTGCATAATTAAACGAAATAGAGGTGGAAAATATGCCGTGCACGAACGTGAATTAGCTGCCGGACGAGGAGATTATCCCGACGAAGGTGGTTTCCATGAATATTCACAACCTTTAGACACCAAATCTGCCGGTGGCCGTGCCTCGTTGGCCTCGTCTTCTCACCAAGATGGAAAACATCCAGAATCTGACACCGATTCTATGGCGGAATATGGGGAAGGTTTGTTTTGACGCAATAAATTGTTCCATTAAATATTTTTTTTTTTTTATATATACACGGTACATACTCTCACCGTAGAATATAAAAAACAAAGCATGCCATATATACGTACATATAAATATATATGATATCGTTCGTTTTTATTTTTGCGATACAAATTGTCTTATTTGCAAAGAAAAAAAAAAAGAGAAAAAAAAAGTGTTGTCAGCTTCATTGTATTCGCCAGCTTGCGCACAATTTATTAAGTAATAATTTATATATCATTTGATAATAGGATAATTGATGTATGTAACATTGCATTCATTTTCGTATAGCTCTCGTGCTATTCTTTTTTTCTTTTTTTTTTTGTATATATTACACTTTTCTTATGTTTTTATTATACATTTTGTTTGCTTTGTTGCTTGAATTAATTCAGAGGGTATGAACGAGGATGGATCTTTCATTGGTCAATACGGTCGGCATCGTAAGCAAGAACCTAATTCACAAGCATTCGCGACGTTGGTATAAGGTAGGTAATGTTACAAATACGTAGGCATTATTACATGCTTCTTTATTAATCTTTTAGTTTTCACCTTAAGGCACATATTCATTGATACTTTAAAAACGTAAAAGTAATGTCTGTTTGAAACATAACAGGAATGTGTTTTATAATGTTTTCTATATTTATGGTTTATAGGACCTTTTACCGAAGATGGATCATTCATTGGACAATATGGTCCGAAAGGCAGACCAGAGGAAACACCGTCCATTCCAACCGGGACTATGGCCACGTACGTGTAACCTCTCCAAGTATCTCATTCAAACAAGATAAAAGATCTTTTCTCATAATTGTAAGGAATAAGAATCCTTACCTGCCGCAGCAATTTCGCTATGCACTTTGCGCTGGGCGCAATGTCCAACACTATACTGCCAATTAGAATTTGCTTTTGGGTTTTATAGTTTACTTAGAGAAATCAATGGATTTGTGCATTTAATATTTGTACTAAAAGTTTATGTATACATGTGGCTTTATAAGTTTTTTTCTTTTTCTTTTTCTATTTTCCTTTTTTCATATCAATCTGTATACCAAGAGACTATGATAATATAATTTTGTTCACGGTTTAAAAATTGAAAAAAAAAAAAAAAAAAAAAGAAAAAATGTTATGACACGAACATATGTCATTTTTAAGGAGAATTGAAAAATATATGTTAAATGTAATTACCACATGTGTATATATTTGGATATATGAGGTATTAAATGACAATGCAAGATGTAAATTTATTTTATTCATCTCTGGTCAGTTGTAAAACCCAAAGACAATAGGTGTTTCATAGCGTGCAAGCTATTTATGAAAATAGAACTGTAGAAACTAATCCAATGTCTATGGTAATATTTGACAAGGCTAGATTGAAGGCAGACACTTTAGCTTATTACAGGGTATCTAAAATGTGTTTGCATTATTCGGATTGTGGTGTATATGTATCTGTGAACGGAGAATACTTTCAGGATAGCATATACCGCCAAACATTTTGCCTCACGTTTTATGTGTTCAAAAATAAAAACTTTACAATCTATCGAAATAATATACAAAAAAAAAAAAAGAAAACATCCTTTAATGTGATAAATTATACTCTAGCCTATAGTATTTGAAAAATACTGATATAACAACAGTCCACCTAATGTGAAAATTATCTTTCTCGATATTTAATTATTATTATTATTATTATTATTATTATTATTATTATTATTATTATTATACAAAATTAGATGAAAGTATTAAATGGCAGCTTAAGAAGCGATGTCACAATCTGGCCTCGACTGAATGTTACTTCTTAAGGAAGATCTCTCTAAAGGTCTTTAGATACACAATCAATTTTTACTCTGCAGACAGAGGGCCAAATTTATTGAATTATTAATTATCTACGATTATTGTGCACTTGCACATTGATAACAGATACGAGAGCAAAACAAAAAAAAATATATATATATATATATATATATATATATATATATATATATTGAAAAAAAGAAAAAAAAGGAAAAAAAAAGCCAACTGTATCACACATATTTAATATATAATATTAACAAAACATTGTACACACACATGCACTATAGTAGTTAGATATCACAAGGCCTCTAATCGTTGCTTTTTGTATGTGAAACATGCTCTATTTAACACTTAGCCAACCGAATGTGGAGATCTCTTCACTTTAAAGTAAGTCACTATATGGATCGACTAAGGGGGGATCTCATAATTTTTTTTTTTTTTTTTTTAAGCAACGCTTTTGTTTACTTTTTCTTTCATCATTAATCAGTCTTGAACTGAAATTGTTCGGAACTCATCGTATACCCTTTCTGCTTTTGTAAAACACAATTTTTAATAAAATCTGTTAAATAAGTTCAGTTAAAGTTAATGGAAGAAGTTGTAGCTCCCGATTGTAACTAAATAATATTTTATAAGGTATGAAAAAAAAAATACCGATACTTATTATTTTTATGAAGCTCTTTTTTTGCAAGATTTATTATAATCCAAGGGACATATATATATATATAAGATTATTATTTAATTAATATATAAAGTATTGAGAATATATAAAGAGACATTATATTAATAGACAGGAAGACATAAGAGATCTGACAAGAGTAAAAAAAAAAAAAAAAGAAAGGACAACTATTAAGTAACACTATTATGTTTGATTATAGTATACTGAGTATTTAAAGAGAATAAGACAGACTTGTTATTTTTTTTGAGAGTACATGTACAATTAATTTAGGTTATTAAATTAGTAAATTTCATACAATGTGTACAGGTTGTCTGCAAAAGTGTCGCAAGCAAATATGTTAGGTACAAAGGCAATGGGAAAAAAAATAAAAAATAAAAAAAAAATAAAAAAAAGAAAAGGTACAAAATGTAAAATACTTATAGAAATGCGAGATAATTCATAAATATATTATACGCCAAAATGATATATATTTCAGCTTATCAGAAGGAAAGAAATATGGTACAATTTTGCCTGCAACATAATATCAAAGATTTATCCATATATTGACCGAAAAGAAAAAAAAAAAAGAAAAGAAAGAAAGAAAGAAAGAAAGAAAAGAAATATAAACCTCTTTGGTGCTCCATGTATAAATGTTTTGTCAGAAAATATTTGTTAGGACCTTTCTTGCCGATTATCCTGTACAAATGACTTTGACGTCGAAAAAATTAATAATTATATATGCGGATGCATAAAAAGAAAGAAAACTATCGCTCGTGTGTGTGTGTGTGTGTATATATATATATACACACACATGCATACAAAATGACACTAAAATATATAAATATAATAAAAATGCCAAGTAATTCGAAAGATAAAGGTCAATACGTATATCATAAAGTACTGATTTCTGATATATTACTTCCATTGTTAGTCGGACCGTCGTATTTATTATACATACGTAGACGTCGACGTCGAAGTCATACGATAAATAGTTATACATACGTTTTTTCACATAATTTAATATATAATTTTATATCGGATTCCCCGTAAATATTTTTCGAAGGAATCTCCAAATAGAATTTTAAATGAAACTTTGAATCTCCACGAATGTATATTAAATATTTCATTATATTTGCGTAAACTTCCAATGTATACATCCGTATATAAACGACTTATTGCATTTTTATACTTTTTATCATTTTTACGATCGCAAATATCTTTTTTTCTGATTTTTTTTTCTTCTTCTTCTTCATCATCTTATATAATAGATATTTCGAAGCCTATATCGCACTGTTACTTGCGTCGAGAAGAAACATCTCTATGCGCATAGAAATTTATTTACATGAAATAGTATGTATGTACGTATTACATCGACGCGAAACAATAGTGAGTTAACGATTTATATATCTATATATATATATATATGCATACACACACGTTTCTTTTTGTATTTCAATTTCTTCTTCTTCGTCATTTTCTTCTTCTTTTCTTTCTTTTTTGTAATATTTACTTCGTTCACGTGCATATTATAATATTTGTTATGAAGTTGAAAACGTTATATAGATACTAACATATTATTCTTTCGCTTTATGTTTTATGCAATTGGATATATACATATATATATATATTTGATATACATATATATATATATATATATATATATATATATATATATATATACGTATATATATAATATATAAAATGTACGACTTATTATTGAATAGTATTTCATCGTGAAACGATTGGATAGCGCGTGTTATTCGTACAAAAGCATAACATCGACTGAATAATAAAAGTATAGGGGAGTTAAACAATAAGAAATATTCGTTGCATTTGTATTAAACATGCGTTTTATCCATCATCCATATTGTTCATTGTATATTAAATTATTATAATTAGGATAATAACGATAATGATGATATGTTTTCCGTATAAAAAAAAAACAAATGCACGCGCGAGGAGTACTATCGAAGACCATCAACCACTGTACTCTCTCTCTCTCTCTCTCTCTCTCTCTCTCTCTCTTTCTCTCTCTCTCTTCAAATTATTTTCTACGAAGTAGAAAAGCTCAAGAGACATTAATTCAATCCGTTTATATACTAATCTCTTTTGTCATATTTTAGAAGAACGGCGATTATTATCGAAGATATGATATTATGTTAAAAAAAAAAAGCCTCTAAAAAAAAAAAAAACACGTTATGTAATTCGTTAGAGATAATACATTTTAATATTTAAGTTACCCGTTTTCCTACGATTTCAAAATGCGCATTCCAAACGTACGTCCGTACAATATCTCCCATGTCAATGAAAGGAAAAAAGAAAAATAAATAAATAAAAAAAATAAATAAAATCTACAAACGAAATTACTATTGTCTGATATTTATCCTACCGTTTTTCCTTACAGCCCTCAAGCAAGATACGAGACAATGCGTGAGTATAGCGAGACCGTACGAAAATTCGAAATGTGACATCGAAACTCTCTACAAGAAAAATTAAAATACCGCAAATCTCTTTTACTTTATTGATTTAATTTATATACGCACGCAAAAAAAAAATATATCACTTTGTCCACGACGAATTGACGAAAGAAAGAAAAAAGGAGGCTCGTTTAAAGGCTCGTTTATATCGATTTTGACGAAAAAAGGAACGGCGTGTAGCTGTGGAAAAGGAAAAAAGAAGGTAAAAAAAAAAAAGAAAAAAAGAAAAAGAAAAAGGAGAGAGTAAAAAGAAAAAAAAATTCTGTGTCTCCTCCGGATGGTGTATATACACGACCCCCTGCAGCCTTTCACGGCTGTACCTCGTTATATCCTACGCGCCCTTTTGAGTGGAAGGGAAAAAGGGAGAAAAAAAAAAGAATTAAGAGAAGAAAAGAAGAAGAAGAAGAGGAGGAAAGAGAGAGAGGGGGATACAGAAGCTTGAGACAGTCGCGCGGACAGAAGTCGAGCGAGATGTGACCGATAATGTAATTATGCGGGACAGGTTTTTTGTGGCGGTACTCTAACTTGATCTCTGGAGAACAGCCATTCTACCCCCTCCCTTCGCTTCCCCCTCCCCCTCCCCCTCCCCTATCTCTCTCTCTCTCTCTCTCTCTCTCTCTTCTCATCTTTTTCTCCTCTTTCTCTCGACCACTTTGTGGAGTGTTTTCTGCGCATAGAAATCGACGAGGATAAAAAGGGGAGCGTTTATCGAAAGAGAAACAGGATTAAAAAGGAGAGTATATATCCTTGGCTTTACGGGAATGAGTAAAAAAAAAAAAAAAAAAAGAAACAAAATGGGAAGAAAAAAAATATATACTCCGCCACGATCCATTGCCGTTCGTCATCGTCTCGCGCTTCCCATTGGTTAACTCGAACTCGTCATAGTATTATTTTCCTGACGTTTTATGTGAAACTTATAGATAATTATATGCGCCCATTAAAAGTCCATAATTACGTTATGCGTGTATTAATGATATATATATATATATATATATATATATATATTATATGGAGTTATCGGAGACGGCAATTATCAGTTGTCAGTTTGTTAGTCGCGTCGGTCGTCGATTGGACAACTCAAATTATAAAGGACAATTCTGGATAACCGAGGATGACCGAAGGACGAATACTCTTGATTAACTACAGGTGTCTTATGTGACGACTTTAAAAGAAAAAAAAAAAAAAAAAAAAAAAATTGAGACATCTACAGACCCGAGTTTCTTATCTGATATCGGTGCTTATGTGTGTCCTCCTATGTCATCCCTGAAAGTTTGAAACATCATCCCGGGAACATCCTGCATATATATACACACACACACACATATATATATATGTATATATATATTGAAGTATATATGTAGGTAATAATATATAATAAAATATATATAATATTAATATACGTATATACAAATCATATGGGCCTATATAAATCGATAATAAATCTAATCGTGTTTTACATATATAAATAAGCCTAAAAACGATTGTGTCTTCTCGAACGACCCGATCATCTTCTACACACTTTAATACAGTCAGTACAGACACACACACACACACACACACACACAAAACAAGTGTCATTCGAATAATCCAGACTTTACGTAACTCCCGACAAGTCCACAGTACATGGAGTTGCGGCAAACCCAATTTGGTTTGCCACGAACGTTGGCAAAAACATTCTCGATCGTAGATAAACCGGCAATCGGCCAGCTCTTACGCGACCTACGAGAGAGAATCTCTCTTTCCTTACTCCTTTCGTCCACCACGTCTCATCCTCTTTTCTTCCGAGCTCTAAAATACGATCATCTAACAAACGACATCGGTATCGATGTCGCATTGTCTTTACGACGTTTAAAGTTTGCAAATAAATAAGAAATTACGATTCTTGAAATTGTATTACCACTGGCACCGATTTACGCTCGTTCAACCCGCTTACAGAGAACTACAAAAAGGATCCTTAGATTCTCGTAAAAAGGAGGCGCAATGATTCTCCTTTAAAATCTTTTCCTCGGTCAAAATTTCATTGGACGCGTTCGGTTTCTTTGGGATTTGTGAAAAGGAAACGTTAAAACCGAAGAAGGAGACGGTAAAAACGCCAAGAAATTCACGAGGGTCTACAATGGGCCATTTGTTAAGACGACGAACCATTCCTCGAGAGAGTCAAATGTACAATGGGCACTATTATCGGCTATTCATTGAACGCTTTCTCGGATCGTTTGCTCCGGCTAAAGATTCGATATAATCTTGACTTTTTTCTTTTCTTTTCTTTTTTTTTTTTTTTTTTTTTTTTTGACAGATACTCCGAGGATCGACTTTTAACAAGGATGATGTCTCCTTCATCTTCGGAACCTCGTGACCCGTATATTCGAAATTAAAATAGATCGAAATAATATACGATAAATAATTCGTCGCCATTGTTCGATCCTGTTGTTCGTATTGTTCCTTCAAAAAAAAAAAAAAAAAAAAAAGAAAAAGAAAAAGAAAATTTTCTTAACTACGATGTATCTTTATTAATTTTTTATTTTTCTCTCTTCCTTTTCTCCTTGCAAAACTTTCAACCTCATCGCTCTTGACGATCGACGGATATATATTTTGGATCTCGAGATATTTATTTTATTTAACGATATCCCTCTAACATAAATATGCGTTGTATCCAAAGGACACACGGGTTTTATCTCGAAGCACCTGTAGAGAATCCATCGGAGACGAGGACTTGGCAACAAAGCAATTCGTGACTTCTTCTCTTCTCTTTGCACACGATTCTCAACCTCCTCTTCACGCACGCACCCATACCGGTATATGGGAATCAAGAACATTGTAGTCGCGATCGAAGGCATCCATCTGTAAGATTACCTTCGAATTAGCCTTAAAGGATCTATCATCTCAAAGAAGACGGAGTACGTTGCTTTCTCTTTCTTTTTTTTTTTCTTTCTTTCTTTTTTATTATTATTTTTTTTTTTTTTTGTTAACGAAGGGAGGGAAAGAGGAGAGGGTTGTTGTAGAGGACGGTCCGTGAGATCGTTCGATATAAAAATTATTTCGCTGGATCATCGTCCGAGGATGCATTATCGATATGCATGTATCGATGTTTGACAATGTTAAATTACAACGACGATAATCCCTTCTGAATCTTACCATTTAAAAAATTATATTAAAAGATAAAGAAAATATAGGGATAAATGTGTAAGTAAATAATATTAATTCTACATTTGTATCGATCGAAAGTCTCGGAAGGTTCTTCTTCTTTCTCTTCCTCCTTTACTTCCTCTTCTTATTTTTTTTTTCTTCTTCCTTTTCTTCTTCCTCTTCTTCTTCTCGTCTTTTTCATCGAGGCGCGAAAAATGTTCGCGGTTTTGCACCGCGCGACCACGAACACCGACGGAGTGTAAAATCGGTGTATGTCTCTTACGTGGAGCATCTCGTCTAACAAGCCGGCCTTTATAACGGCTCGTGAAACGACCGTGGAAACGTTCGGTTAATCGTACCGGACAAGGAAAAAGACGAGAATAAGAATAAAAAGAAGAAGAAGAAGAAGAAGAAGAAAAAGAATAAGAAGAAGTAGAAGAAGAGAGGTCTCTCTGAGGAGCCAGGACAAAGTGCAGCGTTGAAAATAATTTCTCTCGTAAGATCGTTACGTCCTCGTACGAATAATAATGCATTTGTTAACTTAATTAAGTATGCGAAACAAATAACGCCGATTCAAATTATATTCTGATTAATACGATTCATTTGCTTTCGAGATAATCGTGATTGCAATATTGTTACGGGATCCATATTTGAAGGGATATCGCAAATGAAATAAATATCTCGACAAATATAACAAATATATTCATGGGTATGAGTATAAAGACCGGTGATTTAATGCGAGAGAGTTGAGATCTCTTTGCCGAATATAAAGACACGTGTGTATATATATATATATATATATATATGTGTGTGTGTGTGTGTGTGTGTATCATATATTATCTATATACTTTTTCTCACATACGATATATATGAGGAGAGAGAGAGAGAGAGAGAGAGAGAGAGAGAGAGAGAGAGAGAGAGAGAGAAGGAATATTGCAGAGGTATAAAGGAAAAAAAAAAAAGGGTAAAAAGAGTAGAAAATAAGAGCGGAAGAGTGAGAAAGATGAAAGGAAGGTTCAGACGAAAGAACGTTAAAAACTGGTTTCCTCTTGCCGATTTCTTTTCACCTTATTTGTTATTTCGAATTCTGAAATTTTCATGTATTCCCGTGCGATCTTTCGAAAACGAAAGGACCGTACCAGAGCCGAATAACGCTCGTAAAATACATCGGTAAGGTCCAACGAGTCTATCACGTTTCTCGAGGCGTATGCATAATATCTAGCTGTGTTAAATCTAAACGATCTCGTCTCCTTGATGGAATCATTTAAGAGCCAACATAGCGATCTGCACTTGAAGCTATAAGCGTTTAGTTCTTAAGCAAACAGTTATCGTCAAATTGAAATAACTTTTTATTAACATATTTTAAGATAAATTCTTTAAGACAAATACGTTCCTCAATGCTAACGCGTTTTCGATTGTTTGCCTAACATTTATATATATATATATATATATATATATATATATATATATATATATATATATATATACATATATATAAAATATGATTGAAACGAAATATTTGATATGAGCCGATCGACAGATAAATACTAAAACTCATTTTTAATAAACGTCAATCAATTTTGCCTCACTTCGTGTAACCGTACACATAAAAGGAACACGAAGACAACGAAGTTCATAAGCTCCCTTATTGAATTTAATTTCGGCGCTAATTTGCCGCGTCGTCGTACCATTTGGTATAGTGTTGTACATATACGAACACTTGCAGGCGCGCTTGCATATATATATATATATACATACATACATATATATATATATATATATATATATATATATATATATATATTATGTACACGTTAGGAAGTTCGTACGTCGACCCTTAACTTCGTGTCTGCCCCGTACAGACGTCCTCGTAGCTCTGACTGTGTGTGTGTATGTATGAGAGAAAGAGAGAGAGAAAGATGCAAATTAGATTTCTTTAAACGAATGTCTCTCTACGTCTAAACGAAGAGAGACAAGAAACGAGAAGACTTCTTGTGAAGTTATTTACGAAAGAAATATTAGTGTGCGTGATCCCTAAATTCGTGCGTGCGTTGCGTATGTAAAGTAAAAGTAAAAGAAGAAGAAGAAGTAGAAGAAGAAGTAGAAATAGAAGAAGAGGAAGACAACAAAAGAGACTGAGAGTAGTGAGAGAGATAGAGAGAGAGAGAGAGAGGACTTCGTAAAGAGATAATAAGGATCTCTTACGGGTCCATGGAGAGAAGAGAAGAGAAGAGAAGAGAAGAAGAGAAGATGGAATCGCCGCTGCCACCACCATCACCATCACCATCACCAACACCATCACCAACACCAACACCACCACCATAGCCACCGCCACCACCGCCGCCGCTGCCGCTACCGCAGCTGCTTTTTTCCATTGACTCGGTCAGTCAGTCAGTCAGTCGGCGACTGCGATGCGATTCGACACGTTCGATTTTGAAATATCGCGAAATGTCCACTCGTATCTGCTCGTATAAGTCTATATAAATCCTTATTATATATATCATCGATAATACCGTAATATCGACTGGACTAAGGGGACCTCAAGGATCAGGTTTTTTTTTTTTTTTATATATATATATATATATAAATCAGAATTTTCATTGGAAGATACGAGATATTGGTCTCGAAGGGAAACAACAAGAAAAAAAAGAAAGAAATAAAAGAAAAGAAAAGAAAAGAAAAGAAAAGAATAAAAAGAAAGTAAAGTAAAGGAAGGATAATATATTAAGAAGATTGAAGGGTATTTAACGAAGGATCACTATAATCTAACAAGATTATATTATCGTATAAGTGTGGCGGCCGGTCCCACGCCCGTGAAAAGCCCATTTCACGCGGCGAATCAAGGCGCGCGCGCGCGCGCGCTCTCTCTCTCTCTCTCTCTCTCTCTCTCTCTCTCTAAAGTGCGCGACGCGACGCGACGCGACGGTGGCAACGACGGCCCGTTCATCATCCTCGTCATCGTCATCGTCATCATCGTCGTCATCGTCGTCGTTATCAATTGTTATCATCGTCGTCAGCGTTAAAAATCGTTGTCATCGGAACGACGTGAACGAGAAGGACGAGAAGGACGACTTAGGACAATTAGAAAGACGACGAAGACTAAGACGACGAGAAAGATAAGGAAGGAAGGAAGAAAAAAAAAAAAGGAATCGGCGGTGGTGGCGGAGAGGAAGAAAGAAGAGAAAAGGAGAGAAAGCACGCTCGCGCTCGCGTACGTACGTCATCGTACGTGCGTGCGCCCGCGGGCTCAGATACATACATACATATATATATATATATATATATATATATATTATTATTATTATTATTGTTATTGGTAAAAAGATAGTGGGGGAGAGAGGATCTCCGACTACGGCAGGGGTTGAGAGATTTTTTAGGAAAGGCGCGTAACTAACACCTGACGGGAAAAAGCGCTTATAGCATTTCATAAATGATTATGCGGTCGATGAGAGCCGCCCTTACCTTGGCGGTGATCCCTTTATTTATTCTCGACATTACCACGGCCAGGCATCATCACCATCATCGTTCCGGTAATGGTCACAAACCGTCCAGCGATATATCCCTTTGGATCGACCAACAGCAAATCAAAATGTTCAGTGGTGAGCGAATTATTTGTTTTTTTTTTTCTTTTTTTTTTTTTTTTACACCCTCCTCGACCCCTCGTCGATATGATTTAAATTACGATTTACGATCGTCGTATCTGTGTTCGTAGTATCTGTGTCGCATTTACCGAACAAAAACGAACGTTCCGTACGATGAATTTTTTTTATTGATAATAAACCCCTTGGTAAGCGAAACTATCCGTCGTTTTATATTTCATCGATCTTTTCTTTCACACAATTTTTTTTTTCTTTTTTTTTTTTTTTTTTTTTTTTCGTAGCGAACTTAAAATGGAAACTATACTTCGAGAATAAATTTTTTATTATCGGTCGGTTTATTCATATATTTGCGTGTATGTGTGTGTGTGTGTGGGAGGGAGAAACTTTAAAAAAATTTGTTACGAGTTAATCGTTATTCTTGCATATATAAAAAAAAATTCATGATCTTCGTCGTTGCTGATGTTATTAATATATTATATTAAATGCAATATTACAATCACTCGTTATATTATTAAGCGATATATTCTATGTGTCGTTACCATATAATCCAGTGATTTCAATGCCTATACAGAACATCACAGTATCGATCTTTTTTCTGATCTAAATTTTTTGTTTTTCTCTCTATAATATTATCGTGGAACATATAGCGTTTTTTTCAATTGTTACGATAAATTTATATTATTTTTATTAGGTGTCGAGATGGAGATCTATGTCATTTCGGAGGGCATTGTTTTATCATATCTTTTGGATCCAGAATTTGAAAATAAGCTGCCGATTATTCCCAGCGAGGTATCGTACGTAAACTTTACATGGAAATCTGGTGTAAAAAAATATTATTATAACTTTTATCGGCTGAAATCCTTCGATGAATCAATTCTCAAAACTCCGTCGATCACTATTAAAACCCAAGGACGAGTACCGAAAAGAGCAAAGGGTAAAGTTCACAATCCATGTTTATTCTACGAAGTTAATTATAAAATTATTTCTCTATTATTATTTTTTTTTTTTTTCAACAATTATTTTCTTTCTCTGCGTATTACAGAATTTAGCGTTTTATTACCTTGCACTGGAAATAATTCAGGAGTAGCACAATTTGGAATTGGTTTAATGATCGAAACGCGGAAAGGTAAACCTTTGAACGGAACACCGCTTCATCTTAGCTTAAGGAAAGAATGCAACTTGCGCGGTAAGTACGAGTTCGATTGAATTTTTTGGAAAGAAAAATTTATTAAAAAAAAAAAAATAAATAAATAAATTAGAAAAAGTATTTACAAATTTCTTTTGTTTCAAATTTTAGAGCCAAATCCTGGGCCTTGCCCCGACGGTTATTTGGGTCCACCGCATTGTAAGAAGGCACTCTGTTATCCAAATTGTATGAATGGTGGCAATTGTACGGCACCCGGCGTATGTTCGTGCCCTCCTGGATTTCAAGGACCTTACTGCGAAGGGGGTACGCAAATTTATACGAACTTTTATAATAATAATAACAATTAACAAAAAATGTTTATTTAACAAATGTCACGCAATATTAAAGTAGTTGATAAATACTTCTATATATATATATATATATATATATATATATATATATACACACACATAGAGACTACCATTGAAACGAACATAATTTATACTATTTTAGAAATGAAAATGGCGGCTTTACAGGCGCCTTTTATCAAATCTGTGTATGATTCATAAAATAGAGTTTGTTCCGCTCCATGTTCTAATCCCGTATCGTGATGCTCTTGTTCCTCATCGCGGAAAGTTTTAATCGTATCTAATAATTCTTTGTCAATGACTTCACCCGTTTCCATTAAATTACGTAATTGATCATTATAATGCTCTACAATGACAGTTTCGACAGCTACGGTACACGCCATAGCTGCTTTCTCTCCCATTAATGCTGATCCAGCACCAAGAACGAATCCAGCCATATTCCAAATAGGTACAAATACACTGGGACGCGCACGATACTTTCGAATGAATTCTTCAAATTTGGCACGATGTCTTTTCTCTTGATCCCACATATGCTGAATCATCGGACCCTTTGGAGTATTGCCTGTTTTAAATAATGATTAAAACAACACGCATTGTGGTAGAAAAACAAGGAAAATCAGACGATGCAATATAATTTTTCAAAAAGTTTTCCTATACCCAAAACAGCCATTTGTCCTGCATATATTCTATCAGCTGCCAATTCTCCAGCATGATTTACTCTTATAATAGAATCTAAGAGTTTCCCTGCTTTAGTAGTTGAAGTTGCGGCAGAATTGCTATATAATCGTAATCCGTATTGGCGTAGGTGCAACATTTTCTTTATCAATGTTGATAATATTCTGGAAATAATTAATAGCAAATAATACCTTTTGCATAATTTATGACATAAAAATATGTACATGCATAGATAAAAACATATATCGCAAAGACATAAATATCTATCATTTATATTTCTTTCAGGTATTTGTTCAGAAAAATGTTTAAACGGTGGAAAATGTGTACAAAAAGATACTTGCGAATGTCCCAAAGGTTACTTTGGTTTACATTGCGAGTTTTGTAAGTAATTTTTTTCGATGTTATAGACATAACCCTATTAATATAATACAATTTACAACTCTGAAAATCTAATAATTATTTGTGTTTAGCAAAATGTGTTATTCCTTGTCTGAACGGAGGTAAATGTAAAGGAAATAACGTATGTCGATGTCCTGCTGGTTTTAAAGGAGATCATTGTGAAATAGGTAGACGTTCGCCGCAACGATCAGCTTGCACAAGAGCTTGCAGAAATGGAACTTGTCAACCTGATAATACGTGCCTTTGTGATCCCGGATGGTTTGGAAAATTGTGTAACAAAAATAAGCCTTGGGCTTAAAAATGAAACATACTTCTTGACAGTGGTATTATCTTTATAACTAGTTGGATTAAAAAAACTATCGATATAAATTTCAAAATACTGAGAAAAAAAAATATAGATTTCATATCCTTTAGAAAAATATGAAACATCTAAAACATCTAAAAAAAAAACAAAACAAAGGTAAAAATCTGCATAAAATTAATAATCCAATTGGTTAATGCCACAAGAAAAAAAAAAAAATGTCAATGCGTTTAGTTTGTAATTCATCCCACCCGAGATGTGATATATAAAATTGCTTTACAGCAATTTAAGCTATTAATTATTATTATAATAATATACTTTTATATTGTTACATTTGTAGTTGTGACTGTGTAAAAAGGAATACAACTCGTTTTTTTCCACCTTTTAATGCGCACATTACATGTTTCTTTCAAAAAACATCACCAAAAAATTACTCGATCACGAAACAAAATCAAACAATATGCACCATTAAGAAAAAGTGAGATTGTTAGGTTATAAATATTTAAACTGACATCACACAATAATACACGGTCGAGTATTTAAATAAAAACAAGCTTAAACAATGATACATCTTTTGATGCACACACTTCGAATAACGTCTCGATTAGAAAAATCTCGGAGTTTACAATGCAGTGTCGATAGAACCTTCGACAAATACTCATTTACGAGCACCGTTTATGAATGAAGAAATAAAAAAAAAAAAAAAAAAAAAGAAAAACAGCGACAACAGTAATAATACATACGTTGATAAAATAATACCGTAAGGTGCGTAAATTCTAAACGCGCATAAACATATTTGTAGGTTATAGATCACAGAATCAACAGAGGGAAAAAGAGTGAGACACTATCGTTTCAGGGGAAAAATGAAGAAATTGAGTCACGTGTTTCAGGCGCCAATGAGAATTTAGGTACGGCGGCCGCCATGACGCGTATCGCGTTGCTTCGAACCAATCGCATTATTCCAGACTCTTATACATGTATATGGTGTTCGCGTTTCGAGGATCAGCAGTGGCATTTCGCGGGATCTAAGGAGAAAACGGTAAGTGTCGACGAAAAACTCGGGATCAAACTTAACGTAAGTTGTCATTGCGCGGCGCGAGGATGGCGATGCAACGCGCATTCGCGAAATAAATGTAAATTTTGCATCGTCTGCTTGGAGTGCACCGCGCAGGCTCGCTCAAGATGGCCGCCCTCCTCGATGCTGGCGCGTTCTTTCCTTCTCCCTCATGTGTACGTTCATATTATTACGCTCGTGTGTCCCGACGAGTGGGCAAAGAAAGCGGGTGGACGGGCAGACGGGCGGGCCTGTATTCAGGGAAAAGGACGTAAAGAAGGAAGAAGGGAAGGAAGGATATTGTAGGATAGATAATAGGCGCGTAGTGGCGCGTGTAAAGCGACAGTGGAGGTGGCGACGACGACGACGACGACGACGACGACGACGACGACAACGACAACGACGATAACGACAACGACAACGACGACTACGACTACGACTACGACGACGACGACGACGACGATGACGGCGGCGGCAGCAGCAGCAACAACAACAACAACAACAGCAGCAGCAGCAGCAGCAGCAGTAGCAGCAGCAGCGAAGGCAAACTCGAAACCGATCGATACGAACGTCGACGACGACGCTGCCGCCGCCGCCGCCGCCGTCGCCGCCATCGCTGCCACCGCCACCGCCGTCGCCGTCGAAACTAGCCATGGTGTCCATGGCGGTCGTCGTGCGCGTTGTTGTGGCGCGGAGCGACGAAGAAGGCGCGAGTAATAGCGAGGACGAAAGGTGGTGGTGGTGGTGGTGGTGCTGGTGAGGAGGAGGAGGAGTAGGAGGAGGAGGAGAAGGAGAAGAAGAAGGAGGAGGTGGAGGAGGTGGTGGAGGAGAGGAGGGCCTTTGAGATTTTCGCGCGCGCGGCCGAGTTAGGCTTCTCTCCCGGAGATCCGGCGCGTCCGGCGGCCCTTTTCTCAGACCGAGAGAGAGAGAGAGAGAGAGAGAGAGAGAGAGAGAGAGAAAGAGAAAGAAAGAGAAAGAAAGAGAAAGAAAGAAAAAAAAACTCTCGTCGTTTTAGTTCGCCTTCGAGGTCTGTCACGGAACGCGCAGTGCACGCGAGTCGCTTAACGACCGACGAAAAGGACATCGTTGACGGAGACAGAAAGACGGACGACGACGGCGACGACGACGGCGACGGCAACGTCGACGACGACGAAGACGAAGACGACGACGATGATGATGACCGCCTCGATACGCTCGCGTGGGGCGTGGTGGTGGTGGTGGTGGTGGTGTTGAGAGAGAGAGCGTGTGCGGTTATAGCCCGCGACGGCGGTCTCCCCGCAGACGCGAAGCGCCCTGAGCCCTCTCCCTGTGTAACACCGGGTGACCACTCACGGGACACACAAGGTGCGTACGCAACTCGCGATTTTCACTGGGCCTGCTCCATGACTCTCCTCGCGAGATATACCCTTCTCTTCGGTCATGAGCTTCACGGCCCCCCCAACGGTGTGCTCTCTCTTTTGCGTGTGCCCTGCGCATTTTCATTTGCCCCCCCAAAATAAACGCGCCGTCTTAGCGGTGTCGGCTTTTGGCGCATCCTCTCTGCTCTCTCTCTCTCTCTCTCTCTCTCTCTCTCTCTCTCTCTCTCACTCTCTTTTTCTCTCTCTTACTCTCTCTCTCTCTCTCTCTTACTCTTCCTCTTTTTCTACTATTTTATTTTCCTCTCCATCCTCTTTCCATACTCCACACTCTTGCTGTTGCTACTACTGCGACCGTTCCTGCTTTTGTTGTGTCGTTGCTTTGACGTTACCACTGTCATCGTTGCTACTAAGCTTACTGTTACACGCGTCTTGTTATTTCGTACTGTTAATGTGAAACAGTTTGCCTTCTCTCTCTCTCTCTCTCTCTCTCTCTCTCTCTCTCTCTCTCTCTCTCTTTCTCTCTGTCTTGTTTCTCTCTTTCTCTCTTTTTATTACGTCTTCTCATTGAGAGACGCTCTTCTGTCAACTTGACGCGCTACACTTCACTCGCGATTATGACGAATCTTGAAAAAGGACGCGAAAGAAACCGCTATATGTCTTATATATATATAATTTTCTTACGTTCAACGATGATAAAGAAAACTTATAACGTATATCTCATTATTTTTGTCAAATATTTTAACTTTTTAATATCGTACGTTCGTATTAAAATGCGCGCGAGACATATAAGCGAAATATTTCCCACTATTCGTCGATTATTTTCACTACCCTTTGTCCATCGTAGTAGTTCTTTTCGCAGTTATTTGAGAGAAATAAAAGAAAATAGTAAAAAAAATCATCATCGAAGAACTCCGTGTTATAATGTAAATCGTAGAATTTAACCTTTCGCTTTTTTAAATCGATGTGTGCCCACTCGTTATATGTTCCTCTATACTTTGAAACGAATGACGTTCACTTTATCGATTTTTCGTGTTCCAACGCAAATAGACGTACGAGTTTAGTATTTCAAACTTCATAACTCTCGTCATGTATGTTGGGGTGTGTGTCCCTTTTCTCCTATGTGTTTTCTTTATTAATATATCATAATTTTTTTTTCTTTTCCTTTTCTTTTTTTTTATTTTTTATTTTTTAGCTATCTCGTATATTGTCAAGATAAAATATTTCAAAGATCTATAAATTGTAATGTCATTGATGAAATCATAATAGTAGGTCATTCACATATCTATTTTATATTATTTGATTTGTTTAATAAAACAATTGTGACAAAATTCTAAAAATGTTATCGCACATTTTATTAAACTATTTTGCATACTAATATTGTTTGTTTTGTTGATGTTTAATATTTGAATTTGCAACGGATTAATTTCAAATTAGTTTTATATTTTTATCACTGAGATAACTGGTACTTGCACATATTTCATGATCATTAATATTATGATTGTTATTGTATAGTCTCTGTTATCTCTCTGTACGTGTATGTTTTAATTTCTTCACATATGATATGTTATATTATTAGTATGTTAATATGTGATGAAGTATTATTGTATGTGTTGTATTGCAAATAAATAGAAATAAATTATACTATGAAGCTGTTAATTCTTTACATAGATCATAACACACATAAGTTTCCTTGTTGACAAAAAATACACGTTAAACTAAATTATATTTATTATATAAATCTTCTTTGAGAGAAAAGGATAACAAGCATTATTTATTAATGATAAATTTAATTTAGGATTTTATTTTATATTAATCATTATAAAAAGGACGTTATTATTTTATAAATATAAATCAAAATTACCTTTTATTTGTTGAGATATATTAATCATGGTAATTCCAACTATTTATATATATATATATATATATATATATATATATATATATATATATATGTATATATGTATGTATGTATATATATATATATATATATATACATACATACATATATACATATATATATATATATATATATATATATGTATATATGTATGTATGTATATATATATATATATATATATATATATATATATATATATATATATATATCAATTTACTTGTTTTCTTTTCTATGCATTTTATCTTAGATATTAACTCAACGTTTCTTTACTCTACTAGGATAAGGTGATGTAAAAGAATATCTCAGGATCTACAATTACTTTTCTTGGGCCATTGCAATATATAAAAAATCAAAACGGGGGACGAAGAGAAAAAAATGGTGTCTCTGCCTAATGCAGAGTCTGGTACTATGGACAGAATTTCTGACGAAGATGATGATGAACCTAGTAGTGGATCAGAAACATATGAGGAAGGAGATCTGTTAACAGCAGCCATGGACGATGATGTGACAGCCCAGCTAGCTGCAGCAGGTTGGCAAATCAAACACGCTAATGGTGATTTCCATTTTTTTGCTTTATCACCTCTTGAGTTATTTACGGCTTAATCACTTCCATTTGCAAGTTAAACGCAACAAACAACGTTCATCATTGACTGTGGAACCTTGTGTACATTTAATCTCGGATACTTTTCATCACCAATAGCGATGAACGCGTAAGATACAAGAGATGATTCTCTTTAAAGAGTCTCCAAAAGTTTCTAAAAATAAGATGTGATATTACAAAAGTATTATTTACATTATTATTTTTAAATATCACTACAATATTTTTTATATACTGTATCTTGAATTATTCAAAAAGCTTGTAGTGATTTTTAATAGCTACTAATATTGATATTTTCATTTATGAACTATATAAAAAAATATATGTATATTAAAATATATGTATATTTGAAAGAATATATGCATTGCAAACATAAAATAGATATTACGTTTTAGATTTTTAAAAGCAAAAATTTATTTCCAAAATGGAATCAGTATATATTTTACATGGTCCAGAATATATCATTGAAAATGTTAAAAGCATATATGAAAATGTTGCCTTTTAATTTCAATTAAAAGTCACTACGGATTTTCCGAATAATGCATTATATCAATTTTCTGCTATATCAAAGGTAAATACATTCTTTTTGTATAACAATCTGTTTCACTAAATAATTTTTTGAATTTAACATAAATAATTAACAGTATGTAAAAGTCTGTGTAACACTTTTCATACTTTCGATTTAATTATGTGTTTCTATGACATTCATTTTATTAACATAAATAGAATTCATGAATGTAAAATTTACTATCTTATAAGACTCTTTATGGAGTGTTATTGGTCATAAAAGAATAGTTAAAAAAGAAAAAAAAAACAAACAAACAAACAAATATTTGAAACGGTATATGTGCAAGTGGAGCCTGCCTGCCAATGATGCAAGTTTTGGTAATTACTAAGTTTACTGAATGAAATGTCATATATTACAGAAATAATGAAAATTCGTAATTCTGTATGTTAATTCATAACGATATTACTTTTGATGAAAGAAACTTACATTCAGTCATTGACAGAGCAGTATGATATAGTCTACCATCATATTTTACTACTTCGATTAATTTTATGTTTTTATTTCTCTTGCCGTGCATCTTTTTAATTTATGCCTTATATTCTAAGAATGTGCTTTATTTTTAACATATGCAAAACATATTTTTAAAAATTTATTTATAAATAGTATGTATTGATGTTTTCATATTTTGATATTTTGATATTAAAATTAGAATATGATCATTACTGTTTACATTGTCGTTAAAATTTATTACTATACTTTACATATAGTACAATATATATTTAAAAAAAAAAATAAAAAATAAAAATTTTGTGCATAAATTTTAATAGAAAATAATCAACAAAACTTGTTAGTACATGTGCAATCTTATTTGTTTTTCAAACAAAATCTAAGAGTACTATTTTTAGGTGCAACTGCTAGGTGATAGTAACTTTATTATCAATCTTTTTTTTTTTTTTTCTTTTTTTTTTTTTTTTTTTTTTTTTCCATCTAATTATATTAAAAATGAAAGTATAAATTATGTGTAAATACATAATACATCTCTTAGATTTTGAGCACGTCTTTAAATTACTATTGCTTATGCATCTCTTTAGTTTGAATGCACTACATGTATATGTGTCGATATGTCAATATAATATATTAAACGTATTCAGAATTAATTGTTAAACATAATAACTTAAAAATATAAAAAAAAAATTAACATTTTATATTGACATATAAGTTGTATAATACTATAGGATATAAAAATTTGTATCAAGATTATATGTTTCTATAGGCCCTGTTGGTGTTGCTGCAGCAGCCGCTATTGTTTCTGCAAAGAAGAGGAAACGACCTCATAGTTTTGAAACTAACCCCAGTATAAGAAAAAGACAACAAAACAGGCTTCTACGAAAACTTAGAGTAAGAAATTATAAATGTATAAAATCTTTTTGTTTCCTAACAAAAAGAGTGATTTTTTTTTTTTTTTTTTTTTTAAATATATCCTTCTTACTCTTGTGATATTTTTTATATTGACTTCTTTAATATTCTTACAGCAAACAATAGATGAATTTGCCACACGAGTGGGGCAACAAGCTGTAGTATTAGTGGCTACTCCAGGCAAGCCAAATAGTAGCTACAAAGTATTTGGAGCTAAGCCATTAGAAGATGTAGTAAAAAATTTAAGAAATGTTATAATGGATGAACTTGAAAGTGCGTTAGCACAACAAGCTCCACCTCCCGTTCAGGATGACCCATCTTTATACGAATTACCACCGCTTATAATAGATGGAATTCCTACACCTGTAGAAAAAATGACTCAAGCTCAACTCAGGGCATTTATACCATTAATGTTAAAGTATTCTACAGGTAGAGGTAAACCTGGTTGGGGAAGGGATAGTACGCGACCTCCTTGGTGGCCAAAAGAGTTACCTTGGGCAAATGTTCGTATGGATGCACGTTCCGAGGATGAAAAACAAAAGGTTCGTATTTAGTTAATCGACTTAATTATTTATTTGTCAATCGATTAAAATAATCGTAACAATTTTCTCTATATTGTTTTAGATTTCTTGGACGCACGCTTTAAGACAAATAGTAATAAATTGCTACAAATTTCATGGAAGAGAAGATCTTCTACCAGCATTCAGCGAAGAAGACGAGAAGGCTGGTGTAATATTGCAACAGTCAACTCCTCATTCTTCGTCTCATCCTTCACATTCGTCTAACCAGGGTCAAAGTGGACAGTCACAACAGACGGTGGGAGTTGTTCGTCTCAACAACACGGATTCATCTAAGGGAAACTCTTCGCCAGCACAAATCATTGCCGCATCTCCCTCAGCTCTTGCCACTGCCACTCAGGTGGGAGTGGATAGAGTGATATTGAGTGATATTTAAGAAAAAGGAATAACTTGAAACAACATGATAAAAATGTGTTCCTTTAGATTTCAAGCATTAATGCATAACTTACATTAATGTATAATATATAGATACATATATATATATATATATTTTTATATTATACAATACTCAAACAATCCAAAAAAAATATCTGTTAAGAAAATTTCAAACCGAACTGTTGAGTTCTTATATTTTGATTAATCTCATATTGTCACGTTGTTTCATTCAATTTCTGATTCTATTTAGGAAAACAAAGAAAACTGAAGATTGAAGAAGAGTATTTATTTACGCGGATATATTATGTTTTAGTTCATGTGTTTGGTTTCCCTTATTTGAGTTGATTCTGGCTTTATTTCTATTATTATATCATTATAACTATAGTATTTGATTTTTTTTTTTTTTTTTTTTTTTTTTTTTTTTCCCCATTATTAAAAATATTTTCGTTTATTTTCATTTCGTCAGATCAATCAAAATCGTGTTCGTTGAAGTTAGTTCAAAAATTTCGTATTTTAAATAACTATTAAATAAGCCGAAGTTAACGGGTAATTAAAAACGACCGACGTTGTAATAAAAATTTGTATATTACAGATGACGGCACAATATCCAACAGCAGTGCTACAGACAATAACGAATCCTGATGGTACAGTGTCCATAATACAAGTGGATCCGAGTAATCCTATCATTACGTTACCGGATGGTACAACGGCTCAAGTTCAAGGCGTAGCTACTGTGAGTTAAATAAAATAATTTGTTATCGCATTATTTAATAATATCCTAGAGAATTTTCTTTTTTGTTATTTTTTATTGGTAAATAAAATAAACTTCCAAGATATGTACTTTGATGGAATATATTAGAAAGAGCAAATGCATATATATTTCATAAGAATTTAGTTGGTTATATCGTTAGATTAAGATACTTTGCGTGTGCGCGTGTGTGTGTATATATATATATGTATATATATATATACATATGTATACAGATCCACACAAGCCAAGGAGAAGTTCAAGCACTCGCAGAAGTAGCAGGTGGTGCGGAGGGTACTAGTGTTGCTGTTGATCTAAACAGTGTAACTGAGGCAACGTTAGGTCAAGATGGACAAATCATCCTTACAGGCGAAGATGGTCACGGTAAAACTGTTTTCTATAGGCTCTGCACGGTCGCCGGCCAGGAACTACTTGAGCAGTGATTTGTTTTTACTAGCCCAGAAACCTTTATTGTTTTGCATGCTGTCTGTTGAGCTCCATTCAAAAACAATGTTCACAAATCTTTATTATTGTGTATAATGAAGTAGATTTTTTTTCATTAATTATTGTTTTTATTATTGTACATATGTCTTTATTTGGAGCTATGCACAGCGTTATTTTAATTTTGTCTTTAAGAATCCATGATATTTTTAAAATATTATCAGAAGAGCATTTGTGTTACATAAAAAGAAAAAAGAAAAAAAAAAAAAAAGAAGAAGAAAGAAAGAAAGAAAAAAAAACACAAACCAACAAACGATAATAAGAAATTTACATTCATTAGTCTTGTATAATGAGTAATGAAAAAATGAAAGTTTATTTAAAAAATGTGTATCATATGTGTGTTTATATAAATAAGCTTTCTCCAATTCTCGTTTCAGAGGAACTATGAACATTTGTATTGAAAGATATTATAAAGTTAGCATTTATTTATATGTATATCATGTACATAGAGTCTTTAGAATGAAAAATAAATTTACACAATAGATCTATTAGAAATAATCAAATTATTACTGATAACTGACTGAAGAAAAAAAAAAATATATATATACATTTAAAGAAATTGAGTCTATGTGTATAGATGTCAGAATATTAGTAAAAATAAATTATTACATGGATTCTTAAAATTAGTGCAGTAAAAATAAATAAAGAAAAATTATGATCATAATCACGACAAAACCCACCCATTGTTTTATGATCATTGCACATCATTATTACAGAAGATTGATTATTTTCTTTAATTTAAAGAAAGGAGATACAATAAAATTGATGTACATAGAGCATTTTTTGTTGATGTTTTATTATTTTATATTTGTTGTACTTAACAGTTCGTGTTTAAGCTACTTGAAACAAAAGTAATATAACTCTAATTCGCATACGTTTGTGATAATTTCTTTTTTATCGTTAATGGTATTATAATTAAAATTATAATGTTATCATTAAGATCGCAAAATTCTGTTACAAAAAGCTTAAACATTTACTGCCATTATTACTGCCTTATCTTTTTCGTATAGATATGCATTATGTGTATTATGTCCTGATACTATAGACGTTAAAAGGGTGTGCCAGAAAACATAGTAAGTATACATACTTTTCTTAAGCACACCCTATTAATTTTGTTCACTGTTATTTATATAGTATATTCACTGTTACAACTGTATTGTAAACTGGTATGTCTTGTTAAGAAACAAGTGAGTGTTTACCATTATTGCTATTACCGTACACAAAAACATAAGTAAATTTGTGTATATTTATGTATACATAAACATACATAAAGGAGAGAAGACAATAATCCAGTTTACTCTACAGAATATGCCTGAGTACAGGCAGAACATAGGACGGTTTTGTCTATGTTACAGGATATCCAGTATCTGTGTCAGGAGTAATCACTGTACCAGTGTCTGCAAGTATGTATCAAACTATGGTGGCCAATATCCAAAGTGATGGTACTATGCAGGTCGTAACACCGATGGTTCAAGTACCTAAAGTTGAGCCTGGAAATGGGGAAACCATTGAAGCTGTCACAATTCAAGGTCATCCTATGACAATGATAAATGCAGCAGGAGAACATCAAGTTCTTCAAGTGATATCGTTAAAAGACGCTAATGTTCTTACCAAAGCTATGCAAGCAGACGTGAAAGATGAAGATAGTCAACCACAACAAACCGTGTCTAGTCCAGAATAAGCGACATTGTGCATAATTAATAGACGAGCTCTATTAAATCCATTAAGATAAATTAATGTGTAATGAGAGTGTAAGAAAAAAGAAAAAAAAAAGTGAAAGAATTGTAAGGATTTTTATTTGAAATGTTTAGGCAGACAATTGTGTCCTGAATTTTTGTGCAGTGCAGATACACCAACTGCTCTTCTAAATAATGAGTGTGTTTGAGTGTGTAAATGACCAGGTGCGTTAATCAATGAATTAAGAGTTTGTATTCAAAATTTATTATAGACCTATACAATATTTACCTGTAATTCTATTTCTCCAAAGTAGTACGACTTTTTGAAAGTACTACTATTTAAAGAATAACTGTATCTTTAAAAAATTTTATTAATTGCTCCTTAGGAGAGATCTTTGTTATACGGAGAATGCAATACACATTTTCCAATAATAAGTACGATAACAATATATTTTCATCTAGTCTTAGAATTGGTTAGAACTGGCTAAGCTCTTATGGATATTCCAAAGAGTTATCACATGTTTTATGTTAAATTAATTTAATAAGTAGACAACTATTTATGAAAAGCACATATATGAATTTTTAACATCAAGATAATGTTTTGATGTTAAACTCATCATCAGTTTTACAATCTATTTAAAACTAAACCAAAATGGAGCTTTTAATATACTGATAACATTACATTTTTTATTTATTTTCGGGCATATGCAGAATTGGAAGAATAAATATTTCATAAATGATAATTTCAAAATCGTGTGAAAACATAGTATATTGCAAATTTAAAAAAAAAAAAAAATTAACAATCTGATTCAGTGTAAAAATATATATTCTGAATCAGATTCAAAATATTTGGCTATGGCCAAAAGACATGTAACATATTTTTATGATGAAAGAATGAACCAAATTTGTGCTTGGTTGTAGAGATATATATGTATAGATATACACACATACATACACACAGGATCACATTATAGCAGTAAAAAGAATTAAGCATTTCTGACGGGTACAAATAGGATAAGATATCTTTTTTCTCGAGAGAAATATTTGTATTTAACATCCAATACACATTGTTTAGGTGTGATTGTAATACTTTAATATTTAATACTGGGTTTAACTTCTAGTCTTTTTTAATTTTTTAAGGTTTTCCTTTTACACGATAAAAAAACGTAACATGAAATTATTACGAAAGTATAATGTTATATTTATGTTTTTAGATTAAGATCTAATATATAGCAAATGCAAACTTTATTTGGCGATTATGCTAATATTTCTTTCGGTATACTTAAGAAATCAGTACTAGATACACAATTTTAAACGGAGTACCTTACATAAAAAAAAAATTATAAAATACATTGCTCTTACTGCATTTTGAAGTAATCAAAACACGTCACTTCTATTTTATATTACAGAAACCATTCTTCGATAGCAGTGAAGAGCCAATTCACTTTTATATCTGATGTTAGAAAAACTGTATTTACTTTGTGCAATCTTGTTTCAATGTTGCGGTATAAGAAAAACAAAAATCCGATAAACTGAAATAATTTTATTTGTGCAATCACCCTAATGAATAATAAATAATTTATATATAATTTATTTACGTTTATTAATGTACTTTAGTAATATCGATACATAGAAAAATGCCAAAACTTTTGTTTTAGATACAAAATTTTTATGTATTATTTAGTAATGTTAAGTTAGATTTTCCATCTAAACTTATTCAATATTTATTATTAATAATATACAAAGTTCCTGTAGATTTGTAGTAGTTTTTTATCCTTGTTACATACATGTTGGCAAATAAGTCGTAACATTGAAACAACAAGCTGCCTTTGGAACTAGGCATAACAATACCAAAAAGTTTTTATAATATTATAGACAAAGGTATTTAAATTTAATAACAACTATTACTAGCGCAGATTATATTGATTAGATATTAATTGTTGCATTGTTTTGTAAAATCATGGCCATTGAAAACGTGATGTAATATATAAACATGTATAGGTAAGATCATGTTGTATTCTACATTTTCGTTCGTGAAGGAACATACCCAACATAAATTAAGTTCTATGTCATCTAAGAAGAACATATATTAATGCCTTAGATGATTATAGGCATATATGTATATGACTTTACTGCTGTGTATCCTATAATGTAATTTGTAAATATGTCGTGATCGTGTCATTTTTCTTTATTTAAGTTCAGTGTACAAAAAGTAAATTGAGTCCATTAACATTTTAAACATGACATAAAGAACCAATGGAAAAACAGTTCAAATATAGCACACATATCATTTCATTACGTTTCCCACATTACTTAAATTTGCACTGACCCTTGTATTACGATTCTTACATATTATTTTACTAATAGAAGTATAAAGCAAAGATCGATTGTTTAATAATTAGAAAAACAACTGCATGATGGTTAAAAATTTTTTATTGAATTAAGAAACACTTTTGTAAATAGATCTATTGAAAGTACATTTTATTCAATACGGTTCAACTTTTAGTGAACAATAAGCTTGATTAAGAAGCACTTTCATATATAAATACTAAAATGTAAATTTATACATATTCAATTACATCTGATATGGGGCTACAAGGTCTAATTCAGGTTTGTCATATCCTAATTCTTCTGGAGTATTGATACCTAATTCGTCCAAGGTAGGCCTTATCTCCTGAATAATATATGGATAAATAGTGTTGACATACGGACCGCATTTGTCTTTAACAGATTCCAAGAACCTAATAGCCAGTGCATAATCATTTAATCGTCTGCAAGCTCTTAACGCAGCGCAGATAATTTTGGGTTCAGGAACCAAATCCATACCTAGTAAAATAAATGTAACAACAAAACAAATCTTAATAGTATGCAGCAGTAAATAATAACCCTTAAATCATTTATCTTTAAAAAATAAGAAAATTTCTAGATCAATTTTAGCGCTGTCTAATTCTCAATATTCTTAACGACTATCATTTTTATCAAATAAAAATCATTTTAATTATATTACGGTAGGAGAATTACAAATACAACACGTGCTTGTTGTATTAATGTGTATTAATGTTATTCTATGACTTGTAAACAAGAAATTACAAGCATAATAAAAATCTATATACGTATACATACATATATACACACATACATACATATATATATATATATATATATATATAATATGTATATATATGTAATGCATTACATATTAAAGAACTATAGAGCTTAACTATATATAATAGAAATTGTACGTTAATTGTACGTTAGATTTTTTGCAAATTTTAGTTGTTAAATATTTGTAATATAATGTAATAACAATGTAATAATAAAATGTAAATGTGTCAAATTTTTACCAGCCAAATCGTTCATTGCCTTACGGGCCTCCCAGCCATCGATATCCGGACGATTGAAAAAACTTTCATATCGTGCATCGAATTCTTCGTCGGTTTCAGTTGAACCGTGCGAGTTTCTACAAGACTGAGTGCCAACAATCGTAGCACGAGGTATCGTAGTATTTTTTAGAGAGGATCCAATTCGTCCTACCACGAGACGTAACATTTTTCTATGAAATTATTTCAACTTAACGGAGATAGTTCTCGACAAAAACCATCCACCCTTGGTCGGGACTGTCTGTTGCGTAAAGGTAAAAGATATCGGTCACAAGCAATACTGTCTACGCTTGCGTAGTCATGAAATGACCTTTAACATACTTAAATTATTATTTTCACGCGAGTTCAATTTACTTCTTCAATTGTTTTACTTAAAAAAAAATATAACATTTGTATCGAATACTTATAATATTACGTACTTCGATATTAATTATTTTTCATTCGCAAAATAACTTTTAAAAAGAATTATCGCTCGTATCATCTGTCCAAACGATACGAACTTTTCATTGGTTCATTTTCAAAGAGAATGGACCAATCGTTGTAACGATATATAAGAACGAGGCTTTTAGTAATACATAAGTATTCTCGCGCATATTAGATACATATATGTATACGCATATATATAATATAATGTGTATATATGGTATTTGACGTATACTATATGCGTGTTAAAAAAATTTGGAATTTGATTACAGACTAGATGCAATGTTTCTATAATTAATCATTTTTAATTTCCAATTGATACGTAAGATGTTTTAATATGATAAGTTATAATTGTACATGAAATTATACGAGAATGTTTAAACCAAAGTAATTAAATCGTACAATTCTTTATTTTTATACAGGATAAATCCAATCTTCAACCAATCTTCAAGAATAATATAAGCATATATAAAAATATTTTCATGTAAGTATAGCAAATTTGAATGAATTTATCTTACAGATGTATACGTGATAGAATATTTGTTATTTGTCTTTAAGAATATATACCACGATCATAGATTTATTGGTCTTATAGCATTATTGATACAGATTTCTTAATGAGTATGTGGCGGCTGATCAGCCACAAGTATGTTATTGTGTCGTTTATGTGGTATAAACCTTCAAAACGGAAGGCTTAAAAATATATTTGAAGATTCGACAGATCTAAAACAAAAAATAATAGACACATTACCGATTAATGTATGTAAATGTATGCTTTTATTTATATTTTTCAATGAAATATTCTTAAATTCTAAATAAACTGAAATGTGCATGTGTAGATATCGAAAAATCATTAATTTTTCTTTTTTTATAGATATCTCCATTGGATGGTGGCTCTAAATATATATGCATATCCTGCCATGACAAAGTTATTCTTTATCATAAGTTCATTCAAGAAGTTTTGAAGTATGAAAGAGAATTAGATAACGAAGAAAGTAATTGTTTTCATGAGTTTACAAGAAATGAAAAAGAACAAACAGATATATTCGCTAAGATTTGTAATGATACAGTATGCTCATGCCCAAATTGTAATGTCGATTTAATGATATTATTAGTTAGTAATCCACAAAACTGTGATTATAGTTTTCAAATTTCATTAGCAATTGTTGGTCATACTGAGAAAACTTATCAGACAAAAGAGCAAAATCTTCAAGACTTGGAAAAACCTATAGCACTTAATATAAAACAGGACAATGTAAACCCACAAAACCGTGTCAAATTAAATGCAAACATGAACGGAGAGGGTATGGAAATAAAAAATATTAATCATAAAAATACATTGGCATATAATATGATAGGTAAGGAAAATTCTTTAAATAGGACACAGAAAGATGTCAAAAGAACATTTAAGAGAAATATAACATATAAAGAAACTTCAAGTTCCGTTAAGATTCCTAAATTAGAAGTAATTTATGAGCCATATTCTGAACTTGTAAATAGTAATGATATAAGCACATTAGTAAAATTAGAATCTACTTATGATAATATTGTATGGTTCAATTGTGATGATGACTGCAAACAACACGAAAAAATCATCAATAATGAGGATATTAAAACAGAAGATAAAGATAATATAAGATCTTCTCCAAGAATAGTATGCAATTTATGCGGTGCTCGATATCTTTCACAATCAAAATACGAATTTCATATGGAAAGACACGAATTTAATTGTATGGATAAATATGTATGTACTATTTGTAGAAAAGAAGCAAGTAATGAAAATTCATTGTGGGATCATTATTATTATACACATAAAAGCTCACAACGTTTTATTTGTTTGGAATGCAATAAATTATTCTCAAAATATACAAGATTAAAGGGACATCAAAAGAAACATAAACATTCTGGTATTCAGGAAATAAATGTTGATATTGGTAATAATGGCTTAGACATTGATAATATGCAGAAAGAATTTGCAGTAAAAAAACAAGGAAAAACATTCTCCAATTGTAATCTATGCGGGAAATTAATTTTTGATTTAGATCCAGATGCTATTAATGATTTGGTTACTTGTTCTTCTTGTGAAGATTCTACTCTTTCTTTAGTTGTAGATGGAAATGAAGCAAAGGTAATATCACCCCGTCAATATCATTGCTCCAAATGTCCTAAACATTTTGTACGTAAGGAAAGATTGGAATTTCACGAAATGCGGCACAATGAAAATATGAAAGAATTTATTTGCAGTACTTGTGGTAAAGAGTTTAGCGCAGAAAATTCTTTATACGAGCATTATCTCTTTGTTCATAAGGGTGCAAGACCTTATATTTGTGAATTATGTGGTAAGTCGTTTCAATTGAAAGCACGTCTACAAGAGCATCATCGTACTCATACTGGTGAAAGACCTTTTCAATGTGACATGTGTGAACAAAAATGTACAACTAAAAATGCTTTAAGACTTCACAGAAAGATACATTTTTCTCATAACCGTTATATTTGTAATATATGCAATAAGTCATTTAGAAAGAAACAAAATATGAATGAACATTTAGAGAAACATTGGAAACATGATAAGAATATATCATTACCGCAATTATTTACATGCCCCATATGTACGGAGAATTTTCCAACTTATAGAATGTTAAAATATCACATGATAGAGACCCATGAAATTAGTAATCAAGATCCAATTTTGATTGAACAAAAACCATGGTATGAATGTGAAGAGTGTCACGAAAAATTTAAACATCAAATGTCCTTAAAGGCGCACAAAGAACGAATACATGAGGGTAAAGTAGATCCTATATATCAATGCGACATTTGTAATGCTTCTTATAAAGTAAAACAACTTTTAATAAATCATATAAGAAGTAAACACAATGGCGAAAAACGATATAAATGTGCACAGTGTGAGAAAGGCTTTAATGATACTAAATCTTTGTATAATCACGTTCTCTTACATACTGGTAAAAAACCATTTGTTTGCGAATATTGCAATATGAGTTTCAGACGTAAAGATTCTAGGGATCATCATCAAAGAAAGCATACAGGTGAATTACCTTATCAATGTCAGGATTGCGGAGAACATTTTGCTTCATACAATTATCGATCGAAGCATCGTAAACAGCATCATGATAAAGGCGACTTAGAATGTCCAGAATGCGGTGAAAAATGTAACGATCAACAAGAAATTAGAATTCATTTAAATAATCATCTAGGCGAAAAATTGAAACAGCTGCAAAATGTCTAATGTCATAGTAATGTTAAATAAATGATATGTTTAATATAAAATGTAGTCGTATATATATATATATATATATATATATATATATATAATTTTACATTAATTAATTATGATTTATATTTAAAATCTATTAAATAATTTTTATTATTCTTATACAAGTAATATAATACTGGAGAAGTATTAGTATTTTTCGTTAAATACTAGAAAATAAAATTGAAATGATTAAATCCGTTTCATAAAATTTCTTTCATTCATTCATTCGTTGAATACGTTTATGTAAAAGCGTTGAAATTCTTTTTTGTACGGTTTACATGAAATATTCTGTGTATTGAGCATAATTCATATTTTATTAAAATATAATAAATCCTATCGATATTCAATGATAATTACTTAAATGATGACATAATGAAAGCATATCTTAAATATATATATATATACATATATATACACACACATATATATATATATGCATATATATTTCAAGTATTTAATAAGGTATAAAAATATTAATTTCTTAAACGGCGTAACAACATGCACGTGGTTTGAAATAAGCCGTTACCGGCTATACTGACAGATGACGGTTGGCGTGCACGTGTGAATCCGGCGAATGTCAAAATTTAAATGGTTCCGCCTTTGCAGGCGACGTCGCGCCCCATGCAAAAATCAGGTGGTTGCGTCTCTCAGCTGTATACAACCACCTTAAAATTTCCTATTTAATACTATAGATCGTACGAATAACCGATGATCAAAAATAAATGTTAATTTTCGAAAATATTAAAACAAATATCCTGCTACAGCGATAAATCAAATCGAAAGAAATCCATTTGTAGTCGTAAATTTCGAAAAAATTGATAAAAATAAAGTGTCCGGGAACTACTTTCACGCGGAGTAATATCGATACGTATGCGTGTAGTTAACAACGTCTATCCTTATTTCTTGAAACAACCATCTTTCTTTTTACCATTCTAATGTTATTAACGAATTAATAAAGAATTTTGGAATCGTTTACATTCAAGATTTCTTACAAATGTACATTCGTTATGAAAGTTATTGAATCGAAAAGATTTTGCGTAGGGATCGTTGTCGGTGGATGCAAACATGACACCGTAAAGCAAGAACGCTCATTGGCTGAAGGAAGCAGCGATTTACACGTACAGGCGAATACTAATATATATCGAACGTATGGACACTAACACAGCTTGCAATTTTCGTCCATAATACAGGATCGTAATAACGAATATCGAAGCCCCATCCCATTAATAATTAAACGAATGAAAATTCTCGAAGCGAATGCGCGAACGTTCTGGAAGAAAAAAAAAAAAAAAAAAAAAAAACAAGAAAGAAAAAACAAGAATTCGGATCTTATATTTAAAGCTTTAACCACGTTTCTAATCGACGAGCTCGTCGTCGTGACGTCGCATTATTACGAATAATATCGTACAAACGATGACGATCCTATCGTAACAGAACAAGTCCCTAAACGCACAAATTTCGAAGGAAATGTAAATTAATCGAAGCCCCGATTATGTTCGGGTCATGTACGATGAAATGGGTATCAAAACGATCGATATATCGTTATAATATCGAGCCAGATCGTTCTCCCGTAAAAACGAGATACGCGAATATACGTAGAAAAAAATGATAATTCGTAAGGTTAGGTGATAGAATTTTTGTAAGTCGAATCATTTCGTGGACAGAGGGATCCAAATAAAAGGAACGCCTAGAGAGTGGCTATAATCGAGTCTATGAAAAATAATCTACGTTAGATATATCGAGAGAAAGATTTAAAATCGTCGAGGGATGAATATTTTCGCCGGATGTTTCGGAGTAGTACGGTTGAAGTAAATAAAGAAATAAAAAAAGAATAAGAAGAAGAAAAAGGAGAAAAGAAGGAAAGAAAAACAAAACAAAAAAAAAAGAAGAAGAAGAAGAAGAAGAAGAAAGAGAAAGAAAGAAAAAGTGTAAAATTCGTAAGGTGTATGGGATAATAAAAGGTACGGGATAGCCTTAGAGGGCTATATCATAGATACGGCCCTGGTTACCGTGGGATCGGTACTGGGAGAGGGACGAGGGGAGAAACGAGTTCGCACGCACACAGCAATGCGCGGGGGGCAAGAGCGAATTCATTCGCCGGCTTTCAACAAGAACGCGTCGACGAGAGACGTACATATACACCACACCGTGCTCTTTCAACGTTCGACGGCTTGATATAACGTACCACATATAGATATATTTATTATTTATCCTTCGGTCGGAGTAGAGCGACGATAGTAGATCGTGGAAATGGCCGGGGAAAAGCGTAGCCAGGAACAAGAGGAGACTATGCTATCGCAAACGACGATCCTGGTTGACATCGAGGGTACGACAACGAGCATAAGCTTCGTGAAGGTAACAAAGGCCATGGCCGTGTGGCGTTCTTGAACGCGCCCTACGATGCTCCGCTCGCGCTTAAACTGTTTTATTACGATTCCTTCCTTTCGAGGTGAACGGGGAAAACACGGAGAAATAAGTAAAAAAAAAAAAAAAGAGAAGAAAAAAAAAAAACAAAAGACAAAAAATAAAAAAGAAAAAGAGGGAGAAGGAGAATCGTCGTCCTCGTCGTTCTACGAGACGACGATATATTTTTCGATAATTCGAAAGAGGGGGGGGGGAGAAGGCAAAAAAGATGACGAAAAAAAGAAGAAGGAAACGGAAAAGAGCGGCTCTTCGCGTCTCCTTTTTTCTCTCTCTTTTTTTTTTTTCTTTTTTCTTTTTTCTTTTTCCCCGTTTTGTCGCGTATCTCCCCCCGGGCATATATATATATATTTCTCACGCGTGTCCGTTCATTGGAAGGAAAGGAAGGAAGGAAGGGTAGTGTACGATGCCGGCGAGCGAACAACGGAGGAGCAGCGGCAGCAGCTTCAACGTTTTCTCTCCCTGCACGCTTCTTCTTCTTATTCTTCTTCTTCTCGGCAATCGCAGTCCGAAATTTTATCGAAAATTTCTTCTCGGTCGTCGGGGCTCCTCGCTAATACGACGTTATAATTACCTCGATTATCGTTGTTTTTTTTTTTTTTGTTCTCTCTCTCTCTCTCTCTCTCCCCCCCCCCCTCTCTCTCTCTCTCTCCTTTCTTTCTTTTTTTTTTTCCGCGCTTCGTACCATATTAAAGCAAGCCTCCTTTTTTTCCTCCGTGGCTTTCTTTTCGCGTTCGTTTCGAAGTTTTCGGCAGGGCCTTCACCTCTCCTTTTTTTCCTCCGTGGCTTTCCGGTTTTTACTCGTTCCCCGGTTTCTTCTCGCCTCGATTTACAAAGGACGTATCAATATTTCTAAACAAGTTTCCCGGCAAATACCCTGTGTATGTGTTCATGTTTGAAAACAATTTTTTTTTCCTCTTATCTCCCTCTCTCTCTCTCTCTCTCTGTCTCTCTCTCTCTCTTTTGTTTTCTTACGTATGTGTTATATTTATTGTAGATAGAAATGAACACCATAAATTATTATTTCTTGGTATGGATGTTTTTCTTTTTTTCTTCCTTCCTTCCTTCCTTCCTTTCTTTCTCTTTCTTTTTTTTTTACCTTCCCTTTTTTTCTTTTTTTTCCCCCCTTTTTTTAAATATATATATACATACTACATACACTAGATCGCGCACTATAGATTTTCTTGCTTTCCTCTTCCGGAACGCGCTATGACGACGACGATAACATTACAAATCGAAAGAGGCGACGAATATTTTTAAATCGATGCGAATGTTTTTCTCCGGTTTTTCCTTTTTCTTTTTTTTTCTTTTTTTCTTTCTTTCTTTTTTTACAGAATTTTTACACGCTTTATCGCTTCTCTTACAGGACACCTTATTTCCTTACGTGAGAGAAAATTTAAAAAAATACATCGACACGAATTGGGACGATGATAAATTTAAACAAGATTATCATAAATTAAAAGAACAGGTAAATATTACAAATAGTAATTGGTACAGGGGAAATTGATGTGAATTTTACCGAATTTTAATAACATTCAACTTGATATATAAATAAATAAATATATATGTGTATATATATATATATATATATATATATATATATATATATACACAAATATAATATATATTTTAAATATGTTATAAGCAATATAGATACTGTATAACAGTCTTTATTAGCAGTTTTTGTAAAGGGCTTTACAAGCAGCCAATAGCATGCTAGGGCAAAGGCAGCTGTTGTTACACCAGTTTGGTCTGACCTGAAGACCATTCTTTGTCCTAGAATTTGTCTACCTTTGATATTTCCTATATTCAAATATTTTATTTAGTAAAGATATATATATATATATATCATTTCTTTGTTTTTTATAATATTCTTTATCTATATTGATTAGAGGTTGAACACTTTTATAGTATTATTATTTAAACAATAATATGATTTAAAATATAATATTAGAAAATTAATAACGAATATAATGATGTTTTAATATATTCATTTTTAATAATTTGTAAAAAACAATATATCAAACTCGATCTTTATAATAACAAGCACTTTGAATCCTGTTTGGTTAGTAATTAATAATTAAGTTTGGATAGCGACGATGCTTATTATGAAACTGTTTTTGCAATTTAATTTCAAGAGATTATACATATGAAGAATTGTAAGTAAAAACTAATAAATATATAAAGAATAGCCATATTTTCTAGCTATATTTTTTTTTAATGAAAACAAAGTAGTCTCCGTACGTTATAACGTTTTATCGAGGAAATAACTTTCGTCGATTTATAGCATTAGTTTTCCCACGCCTGGAGCAAACTTTAATAAAATTTTTATTTTAGGCAAAGAAAGATGAAGAGGATAAAGTTGAAGGTTTTATACCGATTACTGATAGTAATCCTGAGGAAGGAAAAGAATCACTCATGAAAAATATTCTTTGGCAAATGGATAATGATCGTAAAACAGGTGCGCTTAAACAACTGCAAGGGCACATTTGGCAAGAAGCTTATAAGACAACAGCAATTAAAGGACAGTAAGTTCTTTTTTCCTTTTTAAAATATTTTATTATCGCTATTCATACTGTGGTGATCTTAATATAATTTTTGTATAGTGTTTACGAAGATGTTCCTAAAGCATTGGAATCGTGGATGAATGATGGGAAAAAAGTATATGTTTATTCAAGTGGAAGTGTCGAAGCGCAGAAATTGCTTTTCGGCAATACTGAACATGGCGATCTACTCAAGTATTTCAGTGGATTTTTTGACACAGAAATAGGAGCTAAACAAGAGTGCGACAGTTACAAGAATATTTTAAGCAAAATTGGAGAAAAACCGGATAATGTAATTTTTCTTACGGATGTAGTACGGGAAGCCGCAGCTGCTAAAGAAGCAGGCCTATTATCTGTTATAGTAATACGCGAAGGTAATGCTACCTTGACAGATGAAGAAACAGTTGCTTACATGACTATTAAGTCCCTCCTAGATTTAACATTTCAAACATCGACAAAGCGTCAAAAATTAAATCCTACGGAACCAGAAGAAAAGAATGAATCCGTTAATCCAAAGAGTAGCGAGCCGATGGATACTTCCGAGGATGTAGAAATGTCTGATGCCAGTGGAAAAAAAACTGAAAAAACAGAAATAACTAAGAGTCCTCAGCCGGAACAAGAGATAAAAGCCCAGGCAGAAGAGAAAGATCAAATCTCATCTAAAAAAGATGAATCTACAAAAGATATAAAGGATATAGAAACGGCAACAAATGTAAAATCCGACGAAAAAGAATCGTCTATAGCTAAACAACCAGAAACTCCGACGAAAGTTGGAGTTACCTCGGTCGAAGATGAAACCATGGATGTAGCAAGAAATGAGCCTATATCAAAACCAACAGAAGATACAAAAGATACAAAATCTGAGATTACACTACAAAATGAAACTGTTAAAGCTATAAAGGATGATAAAACTAGGGATGAAAGTGTATCCGAGAAATCTGTAGAATGTACAAGCGGAGAAAAAAATGATGCGAAAGTAGAGGGATCAACAAATAAAGCAGCTACCAGTTCTAATACAACAGAGAAAAATAATTCGGAAGCCGAGGAAACGGTAACAAAGACAACACAGGTATCAACAAAGGTAGAGAATGCGCCTTTACCAGATGCAACTAAAAATTGCGATAATGTTGCAAAAATAGACACGGATAAGCCTGCTGTGTCGACGGAGACAGAAGTTAAAGATAATAAAAATGATTCAAAAGATCATGAAAATAATGCTGCAAAGGAGAAAAGTACAGAAGTTGAAGGAAAGTCTGAAAAAATTGAAGAAGAATCAAAGAAGGCACAATCGGAAAAGGAAAATGTAGAAATAAAACCGTCTTTATCTAAGGTAGAAAAACATACTGATAGTGCTGAATCGATAGAACAAGAATCGAGCAAAGAATCAGTGAAAGAAGAAACTGTGTCGGATGAAGTGAAAGATAAAAGTACAGTGGAATCTGACAAGAAAAAATTAAATGGAACAACACAAAATGGAGACGATGTGCCAGTGTCGGATGAAAATTTACACAGAAATGGACTAAATGAGGCATCTTCAAGCGAACAACACGTTTTAACAAGCAGTGAGGAAACATCTGCACAAAATGGTGAGCCTGAGAGTTCTACAGATACTAGTGCAGAATCTATAAAAGTAAAAAAAGTCGTTGATTCTGCTGTAGCAGATGGTGCAGGTGAACCTGACGTTGTTCCCCCTGTAGTTGTAGCAGCGACCTCTTAATCTTGTTCTTACACATTTTAAGAAGTCCATACATAACCCCATTTCCCAGTACTTATCTGCAGGTATAAACTGAAAAGTTGGCTCCCTACATCTTACATAAATCGTACGATGTTTAAAATATAAGATGTTAATTTAAGATAGAAGTCATAGAAACATCATTTCTTTTATAAGTGGAGCAAGAAAATAATGTGAAGTCTTACAGTGCATTTCAAATTCGATTATCTTTCAAATATATATTGATTTGCTTATTTTATTATAATCTATAAATGTTTAAGTACAGAATAATTTAAAAAAAAAAAAAAAAAAAAAAAAAAAAAAAAAAAGAAACAATTAATTACTTTATTTCAGGATATAATCCATATAATATACTATAGTATATTTGTAATATTGATATCCATATGGATGTAAAACTAATTATTTTCATTATTTATTTGTGATATTTTATGTATTCAACTGTTTTCTTTCAAGCGGCCTAAAGGTAATCGAATATGCAATCCATTGTATTTGGTTTATGACTACTTTGTTTTATTTTTTAACAAATTTTGACACACATTCAATCTTTTCTTTATATATATATATATATATATGTATGTATGTATGTATATGTGTATATATATATATGTATATATATATATATATATATTTTTTTTTTTGCCTAAACAAAATGTCATGACACGCAGCTGATAGAATAAGGTATTTCACGATAGTTGGAATGTACTGTAATATGTATTCTGTGCCAAATGAATGAATTCGTCACTTCAGAATATTTTCCAGTGATTAATGAATGAATGTAATGTTGAAATATCTGGTTAATGTTTTTATTTTACTGCAATCACTATAACATTTGGATTAAGAATCATTGTAAGACTGAATTGGTAATACCTCGAACAGTCGCTGGCTTTAGATTATATAACAATGCAATATATTTCTTGCATACAATGTACTTAATCCTGCAAAATGAAAAACACAGTGAACTTTGAATCATAAATTTAGACTGCACATGGACAAGCTGTAACTTGCGATAGATTTTTATGTGCAACGTTTTATTACATACTCCCAATATTCTTTTTTGTTCTTTTCTTTTTTTTTTCTTTTTTTTTTTTTTAACGAAGACTTATTCGCAAAAATATCCAGAAACATATCAAAATAATTTTCATTAGAAATTCGCCGTATCGTTGGAGAGTTTTTTCTATGGTTTTTTTTTTATTTATTTATTTATTTTTTTTTTCGTTTAAATCAATTGCTCTTACATCTGTGACTCCATTCAAATCTACTCTAATTCACGATTAAACTACATTCTAAGAAAAGATCTTGTAAAGCAAGAAATTATTGAACCTAATGAAAACACTTTTTTTTTTACTTTTATTTTAGTTTACTTTTTATATTTTTTTTCTTTCTTTCCTTTTTTTTTTTTTTTTAGAAGAAGACTGACTCTCAGCTTGCCCTTGGACTTAAGTATATTAATAAGAAAATATACGTATACACGACTTAAGACTACGATTTTAATTTACTAAAGTGCTGGATGCGTCAATTACTTCATTCCACTAAATAAAACAATTTTCTATTTAATGTTTACATGCTGACATACTGATACACATATGATGATGTTCAGTAAACTAACACTATTCATACAGTTGTAAATAGCATCACTTATTATATGACTTATACAACGATGACTGTTTAAATGGCCCTGAAAAGTCATTCAATCAATTCGATGATGAACATATCTGTCCGGTCATGGGTATTCTTTATTTCTATGGGAAAGAAGAAAAAAGAGGAAAAAAAAATAAAAAAGTCATTACATTTTCAAACGTATATAAAAAAAAAAAAGCACTCATGTGTGTTTCGTGCATACAACACAACGGAGATTCATGTCCAACAAGATCCAGTTGATTTTCTTCATGATTAGGCAAATCCTTCATTTATTCGTTTATTTATCCAGTTTATCCAGTTTATCCAGTTTTCACAAAATTGACTGTGATTTAACGATATTAATAGAAATAGGAGACAAATCGATTCATTACCCGTATATGAAGACTGCCTCCGAAAACGACTATCCATATTGGAATTATATTACTATTATTATTATTATTATTATTAGTAGTAGTAGTTGTAATATTGTAACTATTATTACTATTATTACTATTATTATTATTATTATTACTATAATTATTATTATTATTATTATTATTATGAGTGTGATTATTATTATTGATAGTAATAGTAGTGGTAATATTCTAACTATTATGATTATGACTTAATTTTTTTTTTTTTTTTTTTTTTTTAATTATTATTATTATGACTACACTAATGTTATCGAGATTAAATATAACAATATGTCCGATTCAAGTCACTGTGAGAATTGAAAAGAGCATAGGCTGTAAGGAGTCAACATTTTTGTGCCCTTTTCTTTTATATATATATATATATATATATATATATATATATATGTGTGAATAAATATATATATATATATATATATAATTATTTCATTTATATCTTGCCGGCGACTACGATAGGGAATTTTCTAATGATCTGTAAAAAAGAAAAAAGAAAAAAGAAAAAAGAAACATTGTGACGTTGAGAGCATGATGCGTGGGCAACATACGATGGTCGATCTTTTTTCATGCGTATCTCATATATGTAATAAGTGCGCATTATGATAGTCGGGGAATGTTTTACTGCGAAACTATACGAGAAATGGATGCTCTCATCGTTCGTTTATAGAAATTTTTAAGTAATAACGAATGATCTTGCCCTGTTAACATTTATAAACGAACGAAGTCTGTTCACGTCCTGGTTATATTCGATTCTACCAAACAAAAACCTCGCATATTTTATTTATCAGATATTTGTCTCGCGACGGTTAAAAATATTCTAAATGAATAATTACTACACAACTGCACTATTGGATATGCATATGAGAACTTCAAAGAAAAAAAAAAAAAAAAAAAAAAAGGAAAAACGAAAAAAAAAGAAGAAGAAGAGGAAGAAGAGGAAGAAGAAAAGAAAGCGAACAAAGTGTCGATGAAAAGACGATGAAAAAGAAAAAGAGGAAAAAAAAAAAACAAAAAAGAAAGGGAAAAAAAAGAAGAAGGTAAATCTGATGAAAAGTCCTTTTTTTCGTTGGGCCAAGAGACCAAGAGAGATTTAATCGAGGCAATAATACAAAATGCTAATCGCCAATAAATTTAAATCATTCCAATCGTCGTTCATTCTCAATCACGTCAGAAGTTTTTAATAGAAATATTTCTTATAAAACGTGTAATGTGAATTTTTGGTATTATGAGTGTATACTTGTAATTAACGATCCTTGAACAAAACACAAACGCATACACAGAACCTGATGTGTCAAAGAAATCCATTGAAGCGTAACATCAACGAAGATCTAAATGGGAAATATACACCATGGTGGAAATCGTAGATGTAAGGATCTATAGATCGAGCGTTTAATAACAAAGAAGAAAAAGGAAGAAAGAAAAGAAAAATCAAGGATGGAATTTATTATGTACGTCGACTGCCTTTTTTTTTTTTTTTTTTTTTATTTTTTTTTTAATATTCCAGACTAAGTTCCGACGTTATTTTACTCGCAAAAAGAAAAAGAAAAAGAAAAAATTAAGTCATGTGGTGATATTATATTTCGATCGTATATATGTTTTTATCGGATAATGATGTTTCGTAAACAGATTGTACACAAAATATTCCCTTTTGGATGTAAGACAATTATTATTTCAATTACGTCGTAAGTCGAATGCCGATCGATTAATTATTAATTAACTGCCGTTAATTGTGTCAACCGCTTTGACTGCCATTCTTTAAGGAAAAAAAAAACAAAAACAAAAAACGAACAAAAAAAAAAGCGAAAAAAAAACCAACAAAACAAAAAAAGATTCTTACAAGGGAGGTACTATAACGTGCTCCGAGTTTCTCCTGACTGACTTTCACGACATCGCCTAAAATCATCACCCCATATCATCCATATTAATATTGCGTCAATGGTCGGATTATCGCGGAGCACGTTGCAACATCTCCCTAAGAAATTTTCAATAATATTAAACTGGATTATTTAAATGTATCGAATAATTCACTTGAAATGTGTGTCAGACTGCTTCCTACTAATATTCTATAAATAAATGATGTGTTTCTTTTTTTTTTAAGTTCAAATGAATAAGTTTGAAAATTATCAAAGCCAGATGATAAATTCGAACGTTCGTTCATTTACCATTTCTTTTTCTCTCTCTTTTTTTTTCCACACACACACACACACACACACAACACACACACACACAACACACGCGCGCTCACAGGCATACACATGCACGTTATAATAATAAGATCCGAAATCATGCAAAATGCCAACGTTAAGCGTATAATTCGAGAATTATTCCTTTGTTCAGTAACGCGTTATCGTTTCGATGAGACATCATCGGGGAAAGTTGAAGATGTAATATTATCTGTGAAGGGGGGAAAAAGAAAATGGAAGAGAAAAAAAGAAAAAAAAAGAAAAAAAAAAAGAAAGAAAAATGAGAGACAAACAAACAAACAAAACTAACAGAGGAAAAAAAATATAGAAAAAAGAAGGTGCGATCGGCATTACCAATACTGCCGTTATTTATTGTTTTGCCGTTTTTAATTTAATCGACAAAAATTATTATTTATTCTGCGTCTCTTTGTTGTGTTCTGCGTACCCCTTTTTGAAACGTGCTCGTCGTCGCTCTCTACGTTCGTCTCTTATAATCATTTCGTACGGATTCATTAATTCTCTCCTCTACAAAATTTTCAATATGTGCGCACTTTGGGGCAGTTTCGTAATTGCACAAAAGAGAGAGAGAGAGAGAGATAGATAGAGAGAGAGAGAGAAAGAGAGATTTGCGATGAAAGATTTACGGTATAACTTCAGACGAACCTGACAACTGCACTTTCGTCCAATGATCCGTAAGATCTATCTCTCATCAATTTTTTTTTTTTGGGGGGGAGGGGTTCGGGGAGAGGGAAAAATATTATACATAATTATAAAATAAATCGTTTTAAAATCACCGAAGATATAAGGATGCTTATGACTAATAATAATAATAATAATAATAATAATAATAATAATAATAATAATAATAATAATAATAATAATAATGATAATAACGATAACGATAATGATAATGATAACGATAATAATTTTGTATTATTTAGTAACTATTATTTTTAATTCTCATTGGCTAATATTTTATCATGTAATACATGGATGTAATCGTAGGAGAGAACGTAAGGACTTACTCGATACACAATTTACCCGATTGTCATAGATAAAAGATTTTTTCACGAGATAGAGAGAGAGATAGAGAGAGAGAGAGAGAGAGAGAGAGAGAGAGATTCTTGCGAACATAAAATGCAAATCGTATTACCTTGCTTCAACAGATTATTACATTCTTTTTGTTACAAGACGGTTGTAGTTACTATTTACCATTTCAGTGTTCCGATAAACGCAATATTTATCCATGACATGACGAGGGCGAAAAAACTGTGCATCAAATTTAAGAAAGATTCATTGGACTTTATATATAAATATATATATATATATATATATATATATATATATATATATATATATATATGTATGTACGACATTTATTGAATATTATTAAAAATCCCAAAGAGATGTACACTGTACAGGACGAATCAATCAATAAAATTTTGTTCTCTCAAAATTCTGACTACATTGGTAGAGCAAAATAAATGAATTTTGCAAGTAGAAGTTTAACGTTTCGTATTATTTATTTTCTCCTACTTTTTCATTTTATTTTTTTCAGATAATATTTGTACGAATGATATAATTTAATTTTACGCCTTTCGCTCTTGTACAATAATCTAATAACATCGTTTAAGTTTTGATTTATTTCTTATCGGAAATCAATCATAATGAAGGAATGAACTCGAGATTCAATCATATATACTTCTCGCTTTTTGTTATATGTGAATTGTATATATGTATTCTTATGCGTCCGTTATAAATGATTCAATAATTGAAAAATCATACGATCGAATACAAAAAAGAAAAGAAACATAATAATGATAAATAAAAAAAGAGAGAAGAGATTCATTCCAAAAGTTTTGCCGCTACACGTACGTACGTGGGTAAACTATTCTAAATTTATAAAAATAAAAAAAATAAAAAGAACTAGTATACTATATGAATAGTATTTGCCACTAATAATTAATTATATTTAGAGATAAGTTTAATGAGAGATTGATATATTGTATTTCAATCATACTTATATACATGCAGATTTAGAATTAGTAAACGTAACTTCTTTTTTAAATGATATATAATCGCCGTTTCATGTGACATAAGCCTTATCATATAAATATATATATATATATATATATATATATATATATATATATATATATATATATATATATATATATATATATTAGGATGGTTGTACAATTTACACTATATTACTATATTCAATATTAAAACATTATATATTATTCACATTAGTATTAAAGAGATATCTTGATCCTTTGTCACATATTGTATTCTGTTTTTTTATAATACCAAACTTCCACGATATCCATTTTTTATTTTTTTTTTCTTCTTTTTTTTTTTTTTTCTATATCCCGAGTACTATGCATTTTGTACATAGATTTTGATCGGCGCAATAATAGGAGTTCGTTATTTATATTTAAATCATATGTATGACATATGATATCTGTGGAATTGATTATGAAGATTTTATTGGATTGTCATTAAAAAGCACATTTTTATTGTATTTCAATTTTTTTTTTTTTTTTTTTTTCAAATATTCACATAATTTTATACATACTGTAATAATGTACCAATGTACACAAATAAATAATAATGTAAATTACAATAAACGAATTCTTCGAAATAATCTAAACTCAAGTTAAAGGACTTCAGAAAATATTAAAAAATTGTAATACAATGAAATTTTCTATAAAATGGGAAGGTGATTATTTTAATCGTGGGTTTATTTTTTTTTTTTTTTTTTTTTAATAATGCGTTATTTGCAAAAAGATCTAATATGAAATTAAATGTTTTATACAAAAGAAAAATAATGCGAGAGATATATATTACATATAATTAATATTACATTATTATACATTTTTAATAATTATATCGAATTAGATTTTTTATTTTTTTAAATTTCATATGAAATTAGATTAGATGGTATATAGATGAAAGAATATGTCATTACAATTTCGACTCTTCATTTTTGTTTTAATATATACATTCATTTATCAAATCTAATGGGTACTGCATTACCAAGAGTGTTATTATTTATTCAAATTTGCTTGATTAAACTCATTCGACATAACATCATCTTCTATCTCAAATATCGTTATTTCCTCCGATACTGCAGATCCAATTTGAATTTTGTTCTCTTCAATAACCTGCGTTTCAAGACAACTGTTCTTATTTTTAACATGCTTATTATATGCATTTGGATTATGAATCTTTGTATGTTTCATCATATCTCCTTTTTGAGCAAATGCACGACCACATATTGGACAGGGATAAGGCCGCTCTCCGGTATGAGTCCTTTTATGTACAATCAATGATTGTAGACGCTTAAATTTTCTGTCACAAAATGGACATTCATGTGGATAGTGGTTTGTATGAAGAGCCAAATAATGCTGCTTCATTATCGCTTCTGTTCGAAAACCTTTGCCGCATACAGAACAGATATATGGTCTTTCTCCAGTATGAAGAAATTGATGTACCTTTAACTGACTTCCTGTACTAAAACATTTCCCACAGATGGTACATACATACGCCTTCTTTTCACCGTTGTGTTTTGCAAGATGATATTTTAACATAAGAAGAGATTTTACTTTTTTTCTACAAATATTACATCTGATACCTTCTTTGACTAAACGTCGCTCTCCATTTTCAATAACAAAGTGTGTTTTTCTATGTTGACCCATATTCCCACGTCTATTATAACTTGCCCCACATATATCACAAACATAAGGTCTAATGCCGGAGTGCGAACACATGTGTTGCTTTAATAATGATTTGACGCGAAAACTTTTTGGACAATGCGCACAATAAAATTTGTTCTCTTCTCTATGCGTTTCATTATGCTTACATAATTCAGATTTGTTATTATACATTTTATTACAAGTTTTGCAATTATACTTAATTCTTTTATCCATCTTTTTCTTAACGATATTATTATCTATTTCATTTGTTGCATTACCAATATTTAAGTATTTATTTTTATTTTCAATCTTTAATTCATCTAATTGATGTAACATATTTGTCCTTTCAGGGATATTTTTCGGGCGTAAATTGTATGAATGCCTACAAAAATTTTAACATAATTATATAATATAATAATGTGAAATAATTCTAAAAATATTATTAAGAAGTATTGTTAAAAATTTTACTCTATGTAATGCGCAGAATCATTTCTATCTTCCCTTTCATCATTAATATCGGATTTATTTTTGTGTTTCGGAGTATATGTATAAATTTTTTCTAAATTTTGATAATCATCACGATTTAAATGAGCATTATCACCTATAATTCCTGTTCCTGAAAACTAAGAGTTAGCATTGAATTACAATATTTCTAGAAAATCAGAAGAATTATTTTTTTTTTATTATTATTATTACCAGCAAGCCTTCAGATAATGTAGCCGATAGTAAGTTATCTTCAGCTTGTTTGACCTCCTCTCTTTCATTTCTATGCATTAATAACTTAGAATTCGCATCGAGAAATTGTTGGATAAGATCGTAACATAATGTAACTTTGTGTGCACATAAGTGACAAATCTCTTGAGATAAACCATCATATTTATGTACCTCTAACTAAAAGAATTAAGTTCAAAGTATCTAAAAATATCTTGGTAGGTAAATAAAATTCTACAAACAAATGATCCTACACTTACTTACTTGAAGTGGTAAGATTGTATTAATTTTATTATCTATATTGTCGTCATAAATAGAACGAAGCATATTACTTGATGTAGGCAATGCGCAAAGGCGACACAATACTTCTACCTCTTCTTGTAGAGTACCATCATTCTTTGATTCTGTGACTATAGATATTGCGCTATCTTCGATATTACTCACAATATCGTTTATCTACAATATGTAAACAATATTGAATTGAACTTGAAATACTATTAAAATAATATTTCTATCGATTTGTAATATTTCTATACGATTATTTTCACGTACCAACAACGCGGAACATAAAGATTTGTTATCTTCCACTGACAGATTTATATTCGACTGTTTAGTTTCTTCCGCATTATGCGCAACGTTATCCTTCAAATTTGCCATAGGGCAATCTTTTTTAGAAATATTTGTATCAATCGAAGCACTAGTTTGCCGTGATATACATTCTTTCAAATTATTCTTAAATATTGTGGGTACAGGTACTTCAGTATTAATAAATGCAGTCTTACATTCAGGATCAATAAACCAATGATCCTCAAAGTGTTCAGCACATAGTACATATCTCTTAATAGAAGTTTTACTTTTGTGCATTAATTCTGGTATACCACATGCCTCTGCCCAAACGCGAGCACTATTTAATATACGATTTCATCATATATACATAACAGTAAAATAAGAAAAAAAGGTAATATGTCATTAAATTAAAAGGTTAGGTATTAATACAGAAGCTTACTATTCTAATTTTGTGGGAAATGTGAAGAACTGTATTTGAGGTGCATCCCGTGTACTATTAAAACACATTTTTGCGGCACATCTTTTTTCTACCATTTTTAATTACTTAGATAAATAAGTAAAAAGAATGTAGACAAAATACGTTTTCACAATAACATGTATCTGCTTCGTTTTGGTATCTTGTAAGAGCTTCTGATTATGTTACCATTTATCGACCGAGTTCGTACTATACGTATTTTTTTTTAATAATTCAAATAAACCTTTTTCATAAAACATACTCATTTAAACGATATGTTCGACATCGTAAATATACATCTCTTATTAAAATCACTTTCTGAAGAAGTAAGAATAATCTTTCGAGTATATTAATTGTAACCAATTGACATCATAAACAGAACCTCATATCATTTAATAATAATGATGTTATCAAAGTTATTTAGTATGAAAAAAAAAACATTAATTTATCGTAACGTTATATATACTCAATAAATACAGGACAAGTTTTCGTCCAATCTCTCATACGATTTTGACAATTGTCGAATAGGTTATCTTTCGTATTTCGACCAGTACGCATCTCCTCGGTTCTCTTCGTTTATATAATTTTTGTTCATAATTATTTAAAAGATATCTAACATACATCAAGTATAATAAACAAATATTTAAACGATAATTTATTCGTTTAAATCCTACACACCTCGTAAAATATGTTAAATATAAAATAATTTTTATTCGATATTACGATAAATTTCAATCTCGAGCTTGTCTGAAAACGTTTCATGGCTTAACATTTGGATTATAATATATGTATCTTTTTATCTTCCTATTTATTTTACAATTTTAATTTGTAATCATAGGACGAGTATTAAATGAAATAATTATTATAATCCGATAGAAATTTAGATTTGGGAAGAACAAACGGCTAAATACGTAACGCTAACAAAATATACGACGACGATATATATCGTAAATGAACGAACTATCTAACGACGAATTCAAAAGTCGAACAATTAAAAGTTAAAATTTAATCGATGGCGAATAATCTATAAAGTATACAACTTTGTACATTATTATATGTAACAATAAACTACTTGTAATATAATATTAAATTGATCGTGATAAAATTAGAATGAAAATGTCGACTAATGAAGTGTACTCGCCGAGGTACAGGAAGGGAATGAAGCAAGGTCTCCTTCCAAAATCCTCGAGAGAGAGAGAGAGAGAGAGAGAGTTGAATAGCTCGATTGTTATTGTTTTGCTTTTGACCGGAGAATTTCTTGGAAATACACTAGCACACACACTGCGCATATTAATGTTATCCGTGAGTACGATATGAAAATAGAATATAATACAAGATATCGATCAAAATTTATAAACACAAAATTGTTTATTGAAGGACGTAGTTTAAGAGCGAGATAAGTAACGATGTTGTGAACATAATGTAAAGAAAATAGAATGAAAAGGTACGACGGCAATAATTACATGGATCGATCTCTAAGAGAGAACCTATAACATTTTCGAGAATAACTTTCTAACGTGAGGACGCGTCCTCTTGAAAATCATCCTTCGAGTTATATCATCTATCTATTTGCACACAAATATATTTTTCATTTATACACGCACGTTCGTTCTTAAATTTCAATCGCATTATCGTGTAAAACTTGAATCATCTATAATACTTTGGGCATAATGGAAAAAAAAAAAAAAAAGAAAAAAATACCTCTCAACGTCCTCTCACAAATCTACAACAAAATTTACGGTTAACTGAATGCTATTAAATCGATATAATAAGGATCGATGTTCATCGCCAAAGAACGATATTTATTATTTTTTTTTTTTTTTCGAAATAGAATGCGTTAATTGAATGCCACTAAAAATACGAGTGCTCGATATTCGACCTTTGTAGAGTCCATTTAAGATGAAAATATAAAAGGAATGTAATTGTTTTCTATTACCTTCTTACAGCGTTCGTCTCTCGTCGGATGTCAACAAGAAGAAGAACCTTTGTAAGGACAACGCGAGTTACCACGTTAGTTTCCTTTCGTACGCCGTACAGTAAACGTCGAAACAAACTTCTTCGATAATTTATATAGTTTTTTGTTACAAGATTTATAATAATAATAATAATAATAATAATTTTCTTTATATTTTTTTGATATTCAGAATATCACATCGCAGTGTTAGTATCGTTAAAAGTAAAAACATCGCGAATCCAAAGCGCAATATACTAACTCGTTCGCGTATCGGGATTTAAGGAACGATTTATTTTTGTATTTTTAAAAAAACGATAGAGTTTTTCGCGAAGATAAATTCAGTGATCGTCACCGTTATTAACAAATAATTATCGCGCGAATTAGAGTCAGTGCATCGTTGCAAAGGATCTCGGCCAATCTCGATGACGACCTACCTCATTTTCAACGATCCTCGAGCTCGACCTAATTAGCGGACGAGTGTTTTGGAGCCATCGCAGAACTTCTTGAGTGGTGAGTATATTTTTTCTAAGTACCTTCGATCACTCAATCATTCTATCGATCGTTCGTTTTATTCGCTCGAAAATTCGATTAGATTTTTTACTCGGGAATGCGGATTTTATAATAGTGTCATTATTTGTCCTCGGTGGGTCTCCAAATGCAGCAACTTCCATGTAGTGAGACCTGGGTCGATATTACTTGCGAAGTATAATAAATTAATCTTGTAACGCAAGTACTGTCGGGCGAATGGCTGCATACTTTAATGTATTTTCAAAATTTTACAAATATTTTACAAATTATCATACGCGTTAATTGTATCGAATTGTACT
>OU427003.1:7201134-7203634 GCA_911387935.1 Dolichovespula saxonica | reverse complement strand
AGAAGAGAATCCCGTCGTCGTCGTCGTCGTCGTCTTGTCGGCGGCGTACGTGAGTGACCAACCACAAACAAGATTAAGACAAATCCGTCGTTGATTTCGCCATTACGTTAATGATCTGCCCGCGAGAATTGAATCTCAATGTCGTATTTGCACTGCGGCTCCTTCGTACTCGAATTCGCACGATCGCGCTTGTCCCCTGAAACGGCCACCCCCTCCGGGGAAAAAAAGAAAAAGAAAAAGAAAAAGAAAAAGAAACAAAGAGAACTTCTTGCCACGTTTTCGTACGTCGAAACGAAACACGTGGACTTTTTGTCGAACGGTTAATCATCCTGACTTTTTGCGAGCTCACGTACTCTCTCGCGGTGCTCTCGGGTTTGCATGTTTGCATGAAAAATATTTTGAAAAAAGACGCGTGATTTTTATTGACTTACTTCTCTCTCTCTCTCTCTCTCTCTCTCTCTCTCTCTCTCTTTTTCTCTTTCTTTCTCTTTCTTTCCTTCATTTTTTTATCAATTTAAACTCACTTCGAAAACTCGATATTCAAGATTACATTTTCACTCGCTTTATATTATCTCAAAACGCGAATCATTTGTGTCTGTATTTTTCCCATTTCTTTTTTCGTTCTTTCATCTCTCTCTCTCTCTCTCTCTCTCTCTCTCTCTCTCTCTCGCTCTCTTTATTTTTGGAATATTATTATCAGATTAGTTGAGTTCGTCGGAGTTTCGTATGATATCCGAACGGATCAATTTCCATAGATTTTTCCCAGTGAGCTATTGTATTATACAATGAGGGGCGTGTAATATGTAAAATTGATACGTATCGCTGCACATAGTAATAAATCAATGTTCCTACTATTTATCGAATATGTTCCTACAACGATTTTATCATTCGCTATCGTCCGATAATGTTAATCGTTAATGAACATTTTAGTAACGAGATATTCCCACGAATAATTACGATTAATCGAGGTAAAGGATTTCTTTTTTTTTTTTTGTTTTCTTTTTCTTTTCTTTTCTTTTTTTTTTTTTATAAGGGTAAATATTTTCGTATATTCTTTTTTCCCCCCTTCACGTTTGCACGTTCATATCGTCGAAATTGTGATTGAATTTTATCACGAGGAACGTGTAAGAGAATCGAGAACGGTAACGTTGCAAACAAAATTTTCTTCGGATTAGCGGATTGAGATCGTCGTAAAAAAAGACATAGTGATTATACCAACAGCTAATCTCGATAGATTCCGATAAGTCTTAGCTAGTAGTGTATACACCCTCATAAAATTTATCCCTGAGGCTTTGGTTGAACCCGATGGGTTCTGATAAATTCTACCAAGCGAGCTTACATATATCATTTACCTGAACTCCGAAATTTACCTGAAAATAAAGGTATTTTACCTGAGCCACGAGTCTTCTTCCGTCACTTTTCAAACTCCAAGTCAGATTCAAACCCCATAGGTCTTGCCCTTCGAAAAACAGTCCGTCATTTCAATGGAAATCATGAAAATTCTTTCGTCCACGGAGGGGGAGGATAGGATAGGCGTAGGGAATTGGATTAGCTTGTCCTTATTTTTTGTTTGTTTGTTTGTTTGTTTTTTTTTCCCTCCCACCGACAGCTACCTCCAGAAACGTACTCCGTTCGGAAGATATTTTCTTTGGTACTTCACTGAACCCTCCTTTACGACCTTCGAATACTCTACCTTTGAGATCGACGTTGTTGTATCGTCGAAGCAGCCAATGGCCCGTTTAGCTTCAGCCGTCCTTAACCCGTTAACTCAAGGTCGTTTCTCTACCTGAGTAAATAGGAAGAAGACATGCTTAAATCTGTGTCTATATATATTACGTACGTGTATATATATATATATATATATGTCATTTATTTACATAAGAAGAGAATTTATATATGTATATATATAAATAATAAAAACGATTGTTATAATTCTGGTAAAGCGATTGTGGAACAATGTATCTCAGCGAGTTTAATTTTTCGTTAGAACATAAATTGAAATTATTATTATTATTATTATTATTATTATTATTATTATTATTTTTTTTTTGTTGGTTTTCTTTTTTTCGTCCAATTAGTTGGTTAATAAATCCGGCAATTACGTGTTCGTTATGTAAAATATATTTGCGTCGTAACGTGTTACGACATACATACCAACGTACATACACGTCTCCTCGTCTATATCGCGAACGAGTATGTGTTATCTAATTTTAAAATTATGGCTACGGTTAATACATTTGAAATTAAATTATTTGTTAATAATTTGATTATTAATGTAATCGTGAACTCGGTATATACACGATCACGCGTAATGTGTCGATCGATCGGAGTTCAATGATTCGATTTTTTTTTTTATTCTTTCGTCTATCCAAATTTTTGTTCTCTCTCTCTCTCTCTCTCTCTCTCTCTCTCTCTCTCTCTCTCTCTCTGTTGTTACACCGGACGATTTATTTCTTCCGATTTCTTTTCTTTTCTTTTCTTTTATTATTTTTTTTTCTTC
>OU427003.1:7183634-7196134 GCA_911387935.1 Dolichovespula saxonica | reverse complement strand
CGATCGTAGAACAAAATTCTTTCTTCCTACTTCGATGGAATCTCCTTTGAATAGCTATCTACTTACTTACGTGGTGCTCGTTAACTTTTCGCGATCCTTCTTGAGGTCGGAGAACGAACGGGAGTAGACTTCCGGTGTCGTCGATCGCACGCACGGTCCATTGCCCGCGAATACGAGGTGCAAAACGCTTCAACGATTCGATCGTACGCTTAAAGGTAAGAAAGGTTACTTTTCTTTTCTCAAAAAAAAAAAAAAAAAAAGACAAGAAAGAAAAAAAGAAACCGGAAAGTTATTTCATTTCTTCGAACTTATCTTACCGTGGATCGATCCTTTTTTCTTTTTCTTTTTATTTATTTTATTTTTTTTTTTTTTTATATAATATCTAATAATAATAATCGAATATATTCTAATGGCCCGTTCGTTCGTTCGTTCGTTCGTTCGTTCGTTCGCGTGACCCGATATAAAGATATCTCGCTGGGCGTGTTCGCGTTGTTTCATTGGTTACTACCGTCAAAAAGGTTCCTGAAAATTTTATCTTGCTTTATAAATAAAGCAAATTTTTCTTTCTACCTTAACGTTTAATATTGATGAACATTGCGAAAAATTTGTTCCTTTTTGTATATATGCATATTTATGTATATATATATTATTTTTCTTCTTTTATATATATATATATATTTAAAAATTTTTATTTTTTTCGGCGATCTATGAATCGACTTATTTATTTGCGGTTGAACAAAAAAAAATATATATATATATATATATATTTATATATATATATAAATAATAACAGTAAAAAAATATTGACAATGGCAAATAATAAAAATAAAAACGATCTCTCTCGTATTTATCCATATAAGTTTATATTATAATTTCTACCGTGGATAATTATAAACGTAGGATACGTGAAATTCGATTTATTCAATATTATTGTCGTAATGAACGGCGTCACTTATATATATATATATATATATATATATATATATATATATATATATATATATATATATATATATATATATATATATATATATATATATATATATATATATATATTTGAGTGGGAATTCATTGAAAAATACATACACGGCAAAAAATGATGCAACGTGAGCATCGATCGTACGTGTGCATTTTTCATCCCTCCGGTCGTAAAAAAAAAAGGAAAGAAAAAGAGAGAGAGAGAGAGAGAGAGAGAGAGAGAGAGAGAGAGAAAGAGAGATAGGGAGAGATAGATAGAAGGAAGGAAAAAAAAAAGGGACGAACTTTATCCGCGACGGGAATTCACGCGAAACTCGGGCGATGCATTTCAAGGTCGAGTATGCATATAATCGCGGACCTCTTCCCACGGTCCTTTCCCTCGCACACGCCCTTTCGCGCGTTCCTCGAAGTGACGCGGCCCCTCGACTTCCGGCGTGCCAGTTTCGAGAGCGCCTCGTGGATAGGCCGTTAAACGAGAAGGAGAGAGAAAGAGAGAGAAAGAGAGAGAAAGAGAGAGAAAGAGAGAGAAAGAGAGAGAGAGAGAGAGAGAGAATGAGAGAGAAAGAAGGATGCTCGACGTGTCCACCGATCGTTGCTGACCTTCTAGCCGACCTTACGTATCACTTTGAATTCCACGAAGGTCACCAATGACCGATACTTAATTTTAATTATTTCAATTCAACCGTATTTATCTATTAACGTATTGTCGAAAAGAAAATATATACAGGTAATTAAATATTATTTTGTATGACGATAATGAGTGTGATAGAAAGAGAGAGAGAGAGAGAGAGAGATAGAGTGTTTGAGAGAGAGATCAATTTTGTAATTATGTATCGATATATTATACATACAAAATATATAAATAATATAAATATAATATAACGTGATATAATTAATACTATATTTCGTGCATGTGTGTATATATATATATATATATATATAAACATACATAATAACAGGTAATTATTAATAAATAATTATTACAGTTAACTAATATATAATATCAAAGGAAAAAGATATTATTCGATTAGAAAAGAAAAAATACTCTATAACGTCACCATTAATTCCAACATAGGTTTAAGCTCGATGACAAAATTTACGAATCGCCTGATCGGTTGGTCGCATATGATATCCCCCCCGTAAATCGAAAAACTTCGTTCTAAATCAAAGTACAATTAGTCTCTTTTCGATAATAATAACAAAAAAAAAAAACAAAATATAAATCCACACTTTTATCTTTCCCGATTAATCGATTATAACGAAAGTATCACGCCTATCTGTGCCCACGGACTAAAAGTTAAAGAATCAAATTTTTTTTCTGTTTATTTTTTTTTTTCGCGAATATTCGGATGAATATCTCTCTCTCTCTCTCTCTCTCTCTCTTGGTACTCGATCGAGGTCGTCTTAAGTCTCCATCGGGCAACGTGGCCGTGCAAGAAGAACGAAGAGTAAGCTGGCCGGTGTGGGCGTCACGGATCAGCTACCAGCAGGAAGCCATGCCTACTTGCACCCGAGAGTTCGAGTTGCACAGTTTTCCTTCTACCTCGCTACCACTCTTTTTCTATCTCTCTCTCTCTCTCTCCCTCCCCTCTCTCTCCTTCTCTCTCTCTCTCTCTCTCTCTCTCTCTCTCTCTGGCTCCGACTCTTTCCTCTTTCACAAGCATCATACCACACACAACACATCGTACACGGCGTACGCGCGCGTTCAAGCACGATTTAAAAAAGTTAAGCCGACGACCACTTTGCGACTCGACCGTGAACCAGGAACGTCTTCGAGGAGTGTCCGTTCGTTTTGCTACCCCCTTCCAGAAACAGTAGAAGTAGGAGAGAGGAGGAAGAGGAAGAGGCTTTTTGCGGTCAACGTTCAAGCAAAATGCAACTTTCTTATCCGTTTCCTCGATCTCTATTAGCCTACTTTTACCTCTTCTCCGACCAGCTACCAACCTCCAATTTTCTACCCTTGTTTCTTCCTTTTTTATTTATTCATTTATTTGCTTACCTTCTTTATTTATTTATTATTCTCTTCTCTCTTTTTTTTTCCCTTTTATTTTCTCCTCTCTCTCTTTCTCTCTCTCTCGTGTTATTTTTTTTTTTTTTTTGATTTTTATTCATACGTTGGACGCGTAATACGTAAGTTAATTAACAACAAGCTAATGCCAATTTTATACATAATGCAAATGATACGGAATTTGCGAAGGACAATGTAACACGTAAAGAAATAATGATTCATATCTTTACTTTTTTATTCTATCCTTTTCTTTCTTACTTTTACGAAATAATGAACGATTCTAAGATAATTTCGAAGGGTTATCATCGTCATCGTCATCGTCGTCATCGTCGTCGTTATCATCGTTAGGCGTCGACGATCATTAGTAGGATGATAAAGTAAAATTAAATTTCTTTTTTCTACCTCCGATTTCTTAAATTGTACTTAATTTAATTGTAACTCTTCGAGAATCGATAATCGGCTCGTTTCACGATTGACGTAATATAAATTGTTAATGAATTACCAAATCGAGAGGATAATTATGTTACCCGATAATTTCAAAGTTCTCAGATAGATTGATATCCATTGAAAATAGTAAACAAGTTGATTCTACTATTACTACTACTACTCCGTTGTCCAATAACGTGGAGAAACGAAAGAGAGAGAGAGAGAGAGAGAGAGAGAGAGAGAGAGAGAGAGAGAGAGAGAGAGAGAGAGAAGAGATATGGTGGAGATCTCTTGGTTCACTTGGTTGGTGGAGTAGCTCTCGTCCAAGCTCTCTGAAAGAAAAAAGAGAAAAAGAAAGAGAGAGAGAGAGAGAGAGAGAGAGAGAGAGAGAGAGAGAGAGAGAGAGAGAGAGAGAGAATCTACTATATATTTTTTTCCCTCTCGCGTCTCCTCGCCGAGGAACCGGTCGTCCGTAATAGCTTTTCTTGCCAACGCTGACAAAAGCACCAATGATCTCTCTCTCTCTCTCTCTCTCTCTCTCTCTCTATGTATCTATCTATCTATCTGTCTATCTATCTATCTATCCATCCATCCATCCATCTTTCTCTTATTATCTTTTACAATCGTTGACGACGCTCGGCGTCGTTACTTTGAGCCGGAAGTACGACATCAAAAATTCCTTTACTCTATTGGCACCATTTCCCGTCTTATAATTACTTTTGTTTTTTTGTTTCCTTCTTTTTTCTTTTTCTTTTTTTTTACTTTTTTTTTTTTTTTTTTTTTACTATACGAAGTAATAGATGGAGAGGAGATATTCGAACTAGCTCGTATGTATTGTATGGAGGTGTTGTAAATAACGGTGAATGCTTTATATGTGATTGTGTCTGTGTCTCTCTGTTTGTATGTGCGTATGTGTGTGTGTGTGTGTAATTCTCTCTCTCTCTCTCTCTCTCTCTCTCTCTCATGTACGCTTTATTTTATATATATATATATATATACTTAAATACTTATGTTTAATTTCGAACAGTACTCCGAATGATTCTAAAGCTCCAGAGGGAATTTGTTCTAAGGCGGAGAGTAGCAGGAGACGAAGTTTTACTAGTAACAAATCAATTGATATTAATTAATTAATTAATTTATCAATTAATAATATCGGCAAATGTTAGAAAATCTTACCAACGCATTTTTTTTTTATCTCGTTTCATTCTCTTACTACTTATATATAATTAATCACACGAAGTCTACTCGGGAGTTTATCAATTATTTATCATTGGGTTAACGTAGATTTTTCTTTCTTTTTTTTTTTTTTATTTTTTTTTTTTTCAATATTCAACATAACATCGTCACTTCGATTTGATTATTTCATTATAATCGTACTGTAGTACCGATCGCGTACGATCTCGGTGTTGACGTAGGGATTTTGTCGCTCGCGATAGGTTTTCCTACCCTGCCCCTACCCCCTCAACCCCTCCCCCAATTTCCTCGTAGTAACTAGGAACTGGATCGGCCTATTTCGGAACACGGCGAACCGCGGAACAAATCCGTGTTACATTTTTAGAACCGTTACGTAGGAGAGACAAAAAACCGTGCCATCGTTTTCCCTGCATTCCATCCTGTTCGGTAGAGATTTTCCTTTTTTTTCTTTTTTTTTGTTTTCTTTTCTGGTTGGCGGCTGGGCCGGAGGGTAGGAGTAAAGAAAGAAAGGAAAGAAAAATAAAAAAAAAAAGGATAAAGAGAGAGAGAGAGAGAGAGAAACATATAAAAACGAAAGAAAGAAAAACAGAGACGTTCGGGATGTATATAGGTGTGTGTGTGTGTGTGTGTGTGTGTATGGATATATTTTTTTTTTTTTTTGTTAACCACTTCAGATTAATGATACGCACGAACCGACGTTACCAATACGAAGAGGAACCATCGTACCTACTTGGAAGATTTAAGATTCGATAGACCGTTTTAACGATGGTGAACAAGTATTCACGAGAGAGAGAGAGAGAGAGAAGGAGAATGAGAGATAGAATGAGAGAATGAGAGAATGAGAGAGAGAGAGAGAGAGAGAGAGAGATTGCGAGAAGGTACGAGTAACGGGGGAAAATTGTGTTTGCACAACCTCGCCTAGTGTTTCGTACTAGCTTCCTATGCAACGCGAGCATGCTTTGCCTCTGAGGAGAATGTATGTACCTGTATGTATGTATGTATGTATATGTATATATATATATATATATATATATATATATATATATATATATATATTTACGTAGATATAATACATACATACGTATATCTATATAGATAGACAGATAGATATGTGTATATATATATATATATATGCTTATATATACACATACACATATATATATATATATATATATATATATAGATACACGTTTCATACACATTGACGCGCTCACACATACACTTATATAGATACATCGAGTAGCAAATGCAGACTTCGCGGCTGACTACGGAGGTGCCGTGAGACGATGATGACGTTAGCTTCGGAGAACTCATCGTATTTTCTCGAGTTCACCTCCAATTACCGTTACGCGATGATAATCGATTTTGCTGAGTAAAAATTAAAAGAAAGGAAAGAAAAAAAAAAAAAAAACGAAAACGAAGAAAGAATAGAAAAGAATGAAAAAAAGAAACAATTAGCTCTCTCTCTCTCTCTCTCTCTCTCTTGAATTCTTTTTTTCTCCTTAATTTTTTCAATTCCCTGCCTAAAAAAAAAATGTTTTCCTTTGCTCCACGTTGCTCGCCGATTAGAAATCCCGAATGAATTGAGACGATTTTGACGTAGAATCAGCGAGTTTGAAAAGATTTCCTTGTTTCGAGATCTCGTTAGATCGAACGGGACGTTATTATCCGTATAGTCGTACGAATATATTCGCTTGAGCGATTGTAAAATTGAAGATCTTATATAAGTGACGTATCGAAATTATCGATTCACTTGGCTCCATGCGGTGGTACTATAGTTCGACCGAACGTGCTAACGATTTCGAGAGAAGCGTTAATTATGTATATGGTATCGTGGGGGTGGGTGATCGATAAGAAGGAAGATACTACCCCGTCCGGGCGTCCGTTCGTCCGCTCGACCAATAAGCTCCGTCTGAAAATTTTAATGAACGAATGAAAAATAATTTACGATTTGTACCTTTCAAAACGGTATAATGCGTTCACGTTTGATAGAATTTTTAATCCTGAATTATGAACGACGATTGAAATAAAATATATGCCCGGTGCATTGTATTTTATATTTCGTTTGATAGAACGATCATCGTTTTAATTATTACCCCCATGATCGTTGGAAGTGTTTCCTTTTTTTCTCTTCGTTCCTTTTTGTACGACGGTAATTAAAAAAAATATATATAAATACAATTGTACGCGAATTTTTGGGATCGGATAACCTTGGATAACTTTTAATGTATCGTTTAAATATCCCTTTTCGTTAATATTATAAACTCGTCGACCTACTTTCAAGCGTACGATTATTAAAATTTTTATTTCTTTTTTTTTTTTTTTTGTATTACGATGGTAACGAAAAGGCAAAAAGAGAAGAGAAGAAAAGAAAAACGGACTACAAGGCAATTAATCGAATTTATAACGATATCATTTGGATATCTTTTCTTTCTTCTTTTTCATTAACGACAATATTATCGATTCGTTTTTAAACTTTATTATCACAATATTTCATTCATTTATAACGCTACGACGTATTGTCGATGAAAAAAAGAGGGGAGGAAAAGGAGAGCACATCAAGCTTTTGGTTTACACTTTCTTCTTTCTCGTTTTTTACTCTTCTGATATTTTTCTTTTTTTTTTTTATTTATTTATTTATTCACTTTTCCTGTTACAAATATAAATCATCGCGTTTTATGGCTCGGCAATAAAATCGTTAATTAACTAACTCGACATCGAAACGTTAAACGCACGCTTGAGTGTACGTGTGTACGTGTGTGTGTGTGTGTTTTTCTAAGTGACAATAAAGTTGTTATTATCGTTAAGACGTATTATCTTACGTATCCATTTAATAGAAGGACGCGTGTTTTTCGAAGGTTCGATGCAAAATATAAACACGGTCCTTGAACTTTTCTTCGCAATTAAGAAGTCGCAACGGGAAGTTAATTATGTCGGTTTACACGAAGCGTAAAGTTTCTTCGTCGAACGGAGGGCGGGCACCTCGTCTCTCTCTCTCTCTCTCTCTCTCTCTCTCTCTCTCTCTCTCTCTCTCTCTCGTCGTGTTAACATCGCCACAGGGAGGGATAAAAGGGACGAGTAAGGGTGAAGTGATAGAGGGTGGGGTAGACTAGAGAAAGATTTAGCTAGGACTAAGGGAAAAAATATATGAAGAAGAAGAAGAAGAAGAAGTAGAAGTATAAGAAGAAGAAGAGGAAGAAGAGGAAAAAAAAAGAGAAGGAAGAAGAAAAAAAGGAGGAAGAGAAAAGAAGAGGGTGATAAGAAAACGGACGCATAACTCGTGTCCCGAGCTAAGCCGATCGACGATCCTTCAAAAACTTTCCTTTTTCGTTTCTTTTTTCTTCTTCCGTTATTTTCTTCTTATTTATTTATTTTTTTTTCTTTCTTTCTTTCTTTGACCTCTTTTATTTTCATCCGTTTACGTCGATAGCAGCTTCAAGAAGTAAAATCGATCGGCTTTGATAGTTTTTTCCTGTATCCTTTTTTCTTTTTTTTTTTTTTTTGCCCTAACTAATTCCTTTTCTCTATTCTTTTTTTTTTTCTTTTTTTTTTTTTTTTTTGGTTACTTGCAATAATTTTCATCACGCTATATAATTATTTGGGCGTGTGTCTATAATATCTTTATTGTTGTTACGTGATCTATAGAAGATCGATTAGAAAATCGTGGTAGGTTTATTTTTTATTCGTTCCTTTATATATATATATATATATATATATATATATATAAAGAATATCAAAGAGTATATAAAATATATTTAGAATATTTAATAATAATATTCTAAATTATATAATAATTTATATAATTATTAAGAATATTTAAAATATAAAGAATTCTCTCTATATACATATATATTACATCGTGTTAAATTTTGTATTTTAAATTAAATTTTGTTAATTTTTTTTTTTTTAACCTTGAAGAGTAACAATTGTAAGACGACATTTTATAATAAACATACACACACACACACACACACACATATATATATAAATTACGTTTGACGATACATTATACATAAACGAAAGGACATTTCATAGGATATTATCTATTTGGGGGAAAAATCGAAAAGATAGAAATAACTCTTTCGTATGCAATATTATTGCCATTCGTTACACACACACACACACAATTTATCATCCTTCCTGTGATTTCCCTTGGAGAGGAAGTACGGTCAACAGGTGCGCGTCCTTTCTCTCTCTTTCTCTCTCTCTCTCTCTTCGGAGGACGTGCTGGATGTATTTTTATCGTATCGCATACCCCCGCGATAGAAGAGGGGTGGTCACATTTCTCGAACTCCAATCGATCGATTCGAGTACACTAGGATCGTCCTCGTTAGGCGCCAATTTTGAATGTGACCAATCGACGATGAATTCGATGTATTCTTGTAAAACGAGCATGAAATCGAACGATTCCTAACGATTCGTGTTACAACATATATATATATATATATATATATATATATATTTTTTTTTTTGTCTATATGTTTAGGGTGGAGATAAGGGGTGGATGGGAAAGGGGGGGGTGAGAATTCTCACGTGGGAGGGTATAAACGAACGGCACTTACGTTAATTAGGAAACGTACTGACGCGCGAACCTTCGCTTCGTTTTAACGAGTACGATGCGAAAAGCCGTCGTACAGTCGACGTTTTCCGGATTTCGAACTTTCACCCTGTTCTGGTATCTCGCTTACCACCCGTTTACCACTCCTCCTCCTCCTCCTCCTTCTTTTAGTTATCACCCCGCCCGACCACCCTCCATCCTCCATCCCGCAAGAGAGAACAAATTCCAACCGGGTTAGATATAAACGTTTTCGTACTGTTCGTAGAATAGCAAAGCATTCTATTTTTCCCCGTTTTACGAGACTGCCAGTCTCGTTTTTAGAGTCATTCCAAAAGGGATATCTTCATCGTTGGGGAGGATGGGGGGTGAGGGTTGCGGAGGGGGTCGCGAGCACGCTCAAATTATTCATTTAACGTCGGATCGCGCTGGACGGTATCTAAAGGTACGCATACCAACCGAGCTACGGAAAATGTTTGATACGACGAATTATAACGTCCGAGAGAGAGAGAGAGAGGGAAGAAAGAGAGAGAGAGAGAGAGAGAGAGAGACGACGAAGATAGCAAGCAAATAAATAAAAAATTAGAAAAAAAGAGAGGAAGAAAAATGTCCGTATTTTTCGCTTTTTCGGGTTTTCTCTCCCTTCCGTTCTTTTTTTTCTTTCTTTTTTTTTTTTATCCTTTCGTTTCTTTACTTTGAAATTTCGTTTGACATTTCGTACCTACGGTACGTAGAGGGATTAACGCGTGCACACGACTACCGATACCTCAACTCGTAATTCATACGGGTCATTTCATTCCTTTATTTATATTTATTTCACTTTTTTCCACCCCTCCCACCCTCTATTTTTCTATTTTGTTCCTGCGCGGCTATTAGTTTGGATCCTTTTTTTTATTTATTTATTTTTTTTTTTTTTTTTTTTTTTTTGAAAGAGAAAAAATATCCTCCGAATTTTGTCTCTCTCTCTCTCTCTCTCTCTCTCTCTAATAGCGAACGCCGTAGCAACGAAACGAAATAATATTCCATGTCTATAAAGTGTAACATGCCGAATCGCGTACGAAACGTTAGACACATACTGGCTGGTTATAAATGTTTTATTTAAGTTACACAGTTAGCTAATTGTATTACGAAAGTATTTCTGAAATTTCTCGCGGCGTTTTCGGTTTGGCTAGCGCGCCGCCGTCGACGTCGACGTCGTCGTCGTCGTCGTCGTCGTCGTCGTCGTCGTCGTCGTCGTCGTCGTCGTCGTCGGTGGTGGTGGTGGTGGTAGGGACGTTAATTAGGAGTTCCGGCGCTGTTCTAGCTAGCTCACTCTATCTCTATCTCTCTCATTCTCTCTCTTTTCCCCCTTAATATCGTTGAAAATGAAATAATGCAGAGAACGACGTAGCTATCCGTATATTTTGCAACTTTCTACGCCGAGATCGATATTGGGGATCGTAGAGAAATTGCTAAACGCCATCGTCGAATATTAAATTATTATATATTCATAGAGAGAGAGAGAGATAGAGAGATAGAGAGATAGAGAGAGAGAGAGAGAGACGAGAGATACGATAACGAAATTCTTTGTTCCTTTTATTTTCGTATAATTTTTTTTTCCCTTGCCCTCTCCACCAATTTTTTTTTTTGGGGGGGGGGGTTGGGGGTGGATTGGAATCGACGATACTCTTTCTTTCATCTTTCCTTTCTTTTCCATTTTTCTCCCTTTTTTATTTTTTTCCCTCTTCCTTTCACGAATTTACTTTCGATGGTTAAAAAGGTAGAAGGATAAAGATAAAGATAAAGAAAGAAAGAAAGAGAAGCAAACAAAAGGGAAAATTCTTTCAACGTACGAACACACAAGCATTATTAAACCGTGCGTGTAGCCTTTTTGGCTTAATACGCGACACGGCCGACTATTATTCAGTTTTAGCGGTCATTCGACATTAGCGCTCGGTAAACAAAATGGCCGGCCCCTCTTTTCGAAGCATTTCCCCGTTTACGTCCCTTCCCTCCCTCTCCAACCACCCTTCCCGCTCCCCTCTCACCCGCGATCGATGAAAATGGTTGCCTAGCTGCGAGCAGAATTTTGTCGCGCGATATTCCGTCCGCTCTATTCTCTCTTTTCTCTTTTGCAATCCTCTCTCTCTCTCTCTCTCTCTCTTTCTCTCTTTTCCCACTCCTTACTCTCTTTCTCCACTTTCTTCACCCCTTTTATATAATAATAGAGACCATAATTACGTCCTATCGATCATTACGTCTTTAAGTCTTCCGAAACCTTCTCGTCGACCCGTAAAATTAGATTTCCTTTGGGTATCTTCTTCGGGAAAACCTGCCGCGCGCTAGTTTTCTCGAACGAATATTTCGTTAATATCGAATCAAACGAGAGAGACCGTGTATAAAGGTAAAAGAGAAAAAGAAAAAAAGAAGAGATCGGAGAGAAACCAAAAAAAAAAGAAAAAAAGAAGAATAAGAAGAAGAAGAAGAAACTGTAACAACCAATATTATCGTACTTGATATATAACGTATATTATCATACGTTTTATATATCCGTCCATTACATCGCAATACGTTACATCTATAATGCTATAATTATTATCATGTTATAAAGAAAGAAAAAATAAATAAATAAATATATATATATATATATATATATAGAGAGAGAGAGAGAGAGAGAGAGAGAGAGATAGTAATCTCCTCCCCCGTTTCGTCGAAATCAATAAAATTCGTTATAGAAAAGGGGTTGGGGTTGGGGTTGGAAGAGAGTGGGAGAGGGAGAGGGGGATGAAGGTGAGTTGAGAAGGGAGAGAGAGAGAGAGAGAGAGAGGGGGGGAGGATAGTGGGGAAAAGGGGGAACATCGATCGTCCTAGGTAGGATCGCATTCTATTCCCTGTTTCAACAATCCTCCCCCATCGATCATTAACGCCCGAAACTAGCCATTCACCGGGCAGGAGCACGCCGCCGGCCGAAACCGAATGGAAATATTAATACGCGTGCGTCTGCCTGTGCTAATTGTTTCTGCGGTCCGGCCGAAGTCGTAATAATGTAGCAATTTGAAGTCGCGGAGGGACGTTTGAAGTTTCGCACATCCGGAATACGTCGCTGGGGTTGTTCGACGGGTTGACGGGTTCGTTGCTGTGTTTCGAGGGTGGAAGAGCGTTGGGAGGGGGTGGGCAGGGGGTGGGAGGTGCGGAGGGCTCCAGCGGACGAACGGAACGAACGAACGAACGAATGGAACGGAACGGAACGGAACGAAACGAACGAAAGAACGAACGAACGAACGAACGAACGAACGAACGAAGGGTATTGGAGAAGGGTGACGGGGTAAGGGGTTGAAAAGAGGGGAGAGAGAGAGAGAG
>OU427003.1:7158634-7161134 GCA_911387935.1 Dolichovespula saxonica | reverse complement strand
CGAAAATAAAACCATCATGAAGGATAGTCGACAAGAAAAAAAAAATATATATATATATGTGTGTATATAATTATTAACACAAATTACTATTCGGTACTTTAGTGTTGTAGTCGCTTAGAATCTAGCGAGTTTTTCAGACTTTTGAAGAAAAGTTTACGTACTCCTACGCACGCGCGCACACACACACACACACACACAGGTAGCAGTAATTAATATGGTCAGTAAGTACGGTACCAAGTACTTCAACGATATATATATATATATATATATATATATATATATATATATATATATATATATATATACATATATATATACTATTCTTTTTTGCGAAGAATTTATACAAAAAGAGGTGTACGTTTTCAAATATGTACCAACGAGTTGTGAAAACGTATTTATGTTGCTATTCGTTTCGGTTATTTTTTTTTCTCTGTTTTTCTTTTTTCCTTCTTTTTTTTTTTTTTTTTTTTTTTACGTCAAAAGCAATCGACGAGAAACTGTAATATTTATATACAGATATACAGATATAGAGATCCATTATATATAATTAAAATGTATATTTCATTCGATGAAAATATGAATGAAGCGCGATAGGTTCGTGGCGATGGGGGAGGGTCGGAGGGGGGAAAAAAGGGAATTAGAAGAGAGAAAATGTTTCTAGGCGTATACATCAAATAGTTAACAAATCAAGCTTCGCTTTGACTTTCCCGATGAAAAAAATTTTTCCACGTATTTGCCATGGGTAAACGAATAATTTTTTTATCGACGATTTTGCGTTCTTTCCTTTCTTTTCCTTTTTTTTCCTTTTTTCTATCCATTTTCTACATAAATTCGATCAGTTTCGGTACATACATACATACGTACGTACGTACGTACGTATGTAAATAATGTAATGCACGGAGTTCTTAATAAATAACTTTTTTTTTCCTTTCTATATATATTTTTTTTCCTTTTTTAATCCAATATATTTCTAAACCAACACTTCGAACGATAATGTTTACACGTCAAAATTCATTTCGATTTTCCTTCACATAACATTCCATCGAATTAATCAAGGATACACGAACGACAATAATTCGACGTATACTAATAATAACAACAATAATAATAACAACAACAACAATAATCGAAATGATAATCGAAAATTTTTTTTTTCTTTTTTTTTCTAGAACGAGACCAGTACACGGATATTCAATTCGTAAGAAATATAGTTCGAAATTCGCTTTGATTTCTTTTCCTTTTTTTTTGCTTCGATAAAATAAATTACCTCAAATTCGCGATGGTTCCTTAGCACGCGTTATCGAATGATCTTTTCTCCTTTCCTCTTTTTTTCCTTCTTCCTCATTTCGAACAATTTCATTAGAATCGATGTATCGGTTTCAGTACGTACGTACATATATATATATATATATATATATATATATATATATATATATATATATACATAGTGGAACGTTCGTTTTCTATTCTCGCAAGGACGGAAGGTCCGCTAGAACGAAGTACAGTTTCACCCAGTTTGAGGATCACGTTGACCGACATATCCGATCGCATGGTACTGTAATGGTTAGAACGTGCGGCTTGCCGAGAGGGAGGCTACTCCGTTCTATCATCTTTATGGTATTCCTTGACCGTGCTCTCTCGTCTCTTTTTCTCTCTCTCTCTCTCTCTCTCTCTCTCTCTTTCTCTCTCTATTGGTCTTTCTCGCTCGTTTCGTCTGGTACTCTTCGCAAACTCGATGACCGAACGATTCCGTATATACTGTTGAATGCATCCTCACCGTTCTTCTTCTCTATTTTCTTTTGCCTTTTTTTTTCTTCTTCCTCTTCTTCCTCCTCTTCTTCTTCTTTTCCCTTTCATCCTTTTTTCCTTTCTCTCTCTCTCTCTCTCTATCTCAATTTTATCGTACGTAGCACGATCGGTCTGTGCATTGATCCATTCTATTTCTATTATTCCTTCCCTTCAAAGAAAACATACGTATCGATGGGATGGATATTAACGTGTACCTCAAACCTCTGTATCTCTACCTGCATCCAAACGTCTTATTCGTATTTATGGTTACGTTAACTCGGCACATTTTGACATGATTTTTTTTTATTTTTTTTTTTTCTTTGAACTCGTTACATTTCCCAGGAAAAATTTTCGTGAGCATTGACTATCCAGCTCGGACGTAGTGACCAACGATCGATCCCCGAAAAAAAAGGAAGTATAACCGATTAAAAAAAAAAAGAAAAAAAAAAAAAAAACATTTATCTCGATGACAACATAAACGATCGACGTCTCGAGCGACATTTAACGGACGATGCGATTGAAGAGTCGTACGGTTAACACCTGTTCGTCGATACAATTATCACGAAATTATTTCTTCGAATATGCCTATTCTCGTAGATCCCCATTGGTGGGAGGACGTGGGCGATTGGGGAGGAGGAGGAGGAGGAGGAGGGGGGCGGGGGTAAGGAAGAAATATACTTCCTTCTTAGAACGACGTCGTTCTAAGCTTCTT
>OU427003.1:7146134-7153634 GCA_911387935.1 Dolichovespula saxonica | reverse complement strand
TATATATATATATATATATATGTATATATATACTTGGTATCTCTCGTCTTCCATTTCGAAATCCCTCGCGCCTTTCCCTCTTACCTCCTTACCTCCTCCCTCCTCGCTACTACGACTAACCACTAAACTCAACGTCTACTCCCTTCGCCCTTTCTGCGACCCCTCCCGTTCTATTCTCCTCCTCTTCTCTCTACTCCTCCTTCCCGTTTCTACCATGTGCGTTTCTGACTGCAAAGCGGACACAAACTCTCTCTCTCTCTCTCTCTCTCTCTCTCTCTCTCTCTCTCTCTTGTAGGGGAGCAACAGGTCCTCTCGAGGATGCACGCTGGGCCCCCCGAGCGTTAGCTTCAAAGTGGCTTCCGCATTTTTCCTATCACCATACATATACATACACACACACACATATATATATGTGTATATGTATACTCACATACATAGATACATACATAGACGCATACTAGACACCTCCTGACTATCTCATCCTCCTCATCCTCCTTCAAGGCTTTTCGATTTCGTAGCAATCGATCGATCGATCGATCGATCGATCTCTCGGAGTAAGGGAGAAGGTTACTATTCGGCGTCGGGTCTCCTGAGAATTTCCTTTTCAACGATCTTTTTATTCTTATTTTTATTCTTTTTTTTTTTGCCCCCCCCCCCCTCCCTCCCTCTTACACGATCGCGAGTATCAGTCTCGAGACAATTTTATTCCCTTTTCTTTCTCTCTTGCTATCTTTCTTTTCTTGCCCTTCTTTTATTTATTTTTATAGATAGATTTGTTTTTTGCCGATATTATCGTGTTTTTTTTTTGGGGGGGGGGCTTTCGATCCTTCTCATTATTAGAAATGTTTAGATTGGCTCCTAAAACGTTTTCCAATGACTTCGTAAGGGATTCGTCCACGACAGGTATTAGCTTGATACTCGGTAAGAATCTTTCGGTAAATAAAAAAAAAAAAAAAATAAAATAAATAAAGAATGAAAAGAAAATCATTCAAGCAATCGTTATTATACCTTCGAATCGATTTCACGCGGAGATATTCCGTCAAAATAACACGAGGATAAATGTAAAACAACGCGTGGAGAAAGCAATAATAATAATAATAATATTAGTAATAACAATAATGTAAATCGTTGCTCGACATGGAAACGGAAAGTCAAGAGTTGTTACGGTCTAGACTTTTCGATCGACATTGTTACGCGACGAATTTATTCGCCGTTGCTTTTTTGTTCTCTCTTTTTATTTTTTATTTTTTTTTTTTAATTAATTAATTTTCGATTAAAGCACGTTAAAATTATTATGGTCAAAGTCATTTCCGATATATCGTATGGTCCAATATTATTGTACAAGTTTTTTCTACTTCAACGGACATACGTATATACATATATATATATATATATATATATATATATATATACACACACACACACACGTACACACGTACGTACACACACGAATACATGGTAGTTCGTTGATGTAACACAATATCGAATACGTTACCGATAACCTAGATGGGACCTCCGGAGGGCGGAAATTCGTTTGAAAAGTGGGTCAACGCGATGGACCGCGTGGAAAGTATATAAATCTCTTTGGTGTGGGCGGCGAGGAGGAAACGGTGACCTTGCCACTTGAACTTGTCCCCATCTCGATCGCTACACAACTTCGCCAGTCATTCCTTCTCCCTCCTCGTCGAGACAGATCGTCGTAACTCGAACCATAAAGTTTGAAGAAATAAAGGATTCTAGAGTGAGCGAGCGAGCGAATGAATGAATGTGAGAGAGAGAGAGAGAGAGAAGGATATAGGCATCAACCCGAAACTATTCCCGAAGGTTTACGATCTCGTCTGTTACACGGATACACTACCCTTCACCCTTTTTCTTCTTTATTTTGTTTTTGTTTGGAATTTTTTTTTATTCTTCTCTCTTTCTATCTCTCTCTCGCTCACTTTTTCTTTTTTTTTTATTACTCTTCTTTCTCTCCCATTGTCTCGTAAAATCGATCGTCGATTTACTGAACGACTTCGTTTTACAGTCGTTTATACAGCAATGAATCATAAAAATTATTTTTCTATTCCGACTAATTCGATCTTTAGAATTCATGCCACATATACATACATACATACGTACGTACATACATGTGTCATATGTATATATTTATTTATGTACGTACGTATGTATTTTCTCTATCGATATAAATATTTATGTACGTATGTATTTTCGTATCGATATGAAATAGGTGGGGTGTACGATCGAGGGGAGGGGTCGGAGGGGGCGGCGACGACGTTGAATAAGGTCATTCAAGTCCCGACAACAAGTAGACGACCTCTTTTTAATGAAATTCCAATCGCGATGTGTAAATAATCGATTCGATCGGTCACATCCTTAACATGATTGTTACGTTAATTTCTTACTTCCTAAAACGAGTTTTTTTTTTTTTTTTCTAACGTTTAGATCGTTACACGTGTAATATGGATCGAGAGTACTTAAACGTTGTTATATTTCGTACGCATTTACGCGCTCTAGAGTATGTCTTTTTAAGAAAATGTCGATGGCAAACATTGATTCGAACGAAGTCGCGAATAGAGAGGCGAGAAACGAGTCTCTCTCTCTCTCTCTCTCTCTCTCTCTCTCTCTCTCTATCCCTTTTTCTCTCGTAACGGAAGGTTGAACACGTGGAGAGGAATATGAGGGCAGGTCAGTGATATCCAAGCGGAGTTTAAACGGTTGTTCGCCTCGGTGCAAACTCTCTCCTCCGGTGTGGTCAGTGAGGGCTCTCGAACGACCACTTGCAAGTACACGAAGAACAAACAGACGAAACGGGATCTTGCTTCCTTTTTATCCTCTTTTATCTTTTTTCTTTTTCCTTGCGCGCGCGCGTATGCGTGCGTGCGTGTGCGTGCGCGTGCGTGCGTGCGTGTGTGGTTTTTTTGTTATATGTTTTTCTTGTTTTCCTATATTTTTCTCTCTTTATTTTTTTTTTTTTTCGTTTTCCTATATTCTTTTTTTTCTCCCCTAACCCTTCTCCTCCTCCTCCTCCTCCTCCTCCTCCTCCTCCCACGCCTAAAGACGAAGAGACGATCATTTCTTTATTTAAAGTAGAGTACGCGAACTTAAGCGAAACTTCTTTTTTGTCGTTGAAAGCCGATGAAAAGTTGAGTTTGACCCAATTCGTGATAATCGTCGTCGATTCTTTTTCTTTCCTTTTCTTTCTTTTTTTTGTTCTTCTTTTTACACGTTAGTATACATATCCATCGTTTCGTTCATATATGTGTGTATGTGAGTGTGCGTGTACATATATATATATATATATGTTCTTTTTTCTTTTTATACAAATGTTTTTATTTTATCTTAATACAATTCGTCCTGACGATAATCTTACGATTTTGCGTTTCTGCGCTTGGATATTTATTATTATTATTATTATTATTATTATTATTATTATTATTATTATTATTATTATTATTATTATTATTATTATTATTATTATTATTATGTTTATATATTGTATTAAAAATTAAATTGAAATCACATAATTTTTTGGTAAGAATTACGTCGTCGATAAAAATCGTTATTATTATTATTATTATTATTATTATTATTATTATTAATATTATTATTCTTATATATAAAAATTCAGTTGGAATAAAAATTTTTTTCCTAAGAATTATGTCATCGGTAAAAATCGATGTTATTATTATTATTATTATTATTATTTGGAATAGAGAATATAGATAAAAATCGACGTGAAATACTGTACAGAAAATTTTACATTTGGATTTAAGCTTAATAACATTGAATCCCTATGGCGATTTTGGACTTGGTCGAGTTGTGAAGGTGTAACAATGGCAGCTCGTGCCTTTCGCTAGACAGAGTTGTTATTATGCGTAAGGGGTGAGTTTCAAAGACGGTGATCGTGAGCCAACAATCAGGGCTACGGGTAGTTAGCGGAGCTATTAGTCGTCGTTGCTGTGTGCCGCCCAGTAATCAACGCCCTGCCTTCCCCCAACTCCGAAGGACGGCGAAGTGTGCAACCGAGAGAGAAAGAGAGAGAGAGAGAGAGAGAGAGAGAGAGAGAGAGAGAGAGAGAGAGAGAGAGAAAGAGTGGCGGGGAGAGACAGAGATAGAGAATAGAGATAAAGAATAGACAGAGACAGAGAGAGAAAGAGAGAGACATGGGGATAGACAGAGATAGAAAATAGAGAGAGAGAGAGAGAGAGAGAGAGAGAGAGAAAGAGAGAGATGGAGACAGACAGAGATAGAGAATAGAGATAAAGAGTAGAGAAAGATAAATTATTTCTTTCATTAGTCGAACCATATATATCAGAAAGGTGGCCAGTGTAAAAAATGGAATAAATAAATAAATAAATAAAGAAGAAATGATTAGCAATGTGCAAATATAATACACTACAATAATAATAATAATAATAATAATAAAAATAAAATGTTCGAGTTGGTCCTACTCACGAAAAAATTTATTTCGTACATTTGCGAGCATATTTTTCTTCTTTTCTTTTTTTTTTTTCCTTGTACGATATTATAAAGTACAACAATATTTTGATTGCCGTCGTGATTGGTAATGACATCTCAATGTACGTTCGTACGTGAGATACAGAAGAGGAAAGAGAAAAACGAAATTGTCAATCGATCGATAAGATTTATTTTTCAAATATTCCAATTAATTCCACCGTAGAAAGAAAAGAAAAGAAAAGAAAAGAAATAAAGATGAAGATATAATAAACGTCTGATCGCGCGAATTGGTAAAAAGGAAAAGAATTATTTTTTAATGATATCTAATTATTCCTAATTAACCGGATCTCAGACGAGAATCGTTCGATCGATGCCGTCGTTCATACCACCGATAGATACGTACGAGATATTCGATAACGGTATGAGATATAATGAATGCGATAACATTCGGTGTCCTTCTTCAACGTTTATCGACCATAAACTGACTAGCTTACGATACTCCTGGGATGGCTAGACAACTATAATCGAATGGAGTGAGAGAAAGAGAGAGAGAGAGAGAGACTCGTACGCTTGCTTAACGCGCGTGCTAAGTTTCCAACTATGCGACAAGGCGCGTGCCTTTACGATCTCTCTCTCTCTCTCCCTCTCTCTCTCTTTCTCTATCTATCTTTCCTACACATACACACACACACACGTATACACACACACACACATATATATATATTCATGTATACCTATACACTGCATCGTATAAACTTAGCGAAACTTTCAAGGTCTCTTTCGACTACGAAAGCAAATGCACATCTACGTATACGTGTACGTGAAAGATAGAGAGAGAAAGAGAGAGAGAGAGAGAGAGAAATACTATCATATCTCTCTCTCTCTCTCTCTTTTACAAGCAAACATCGGGTTAACGGCCTGAAGCATCGACGACACGTTTTCCTTCCTTCCTTCCTTCCTTCCTTCCTTCCTTTAAAGATGGATTCGATCGACGACGGACTTGAGGATGCATCGACTATAAGGCGCGACGACCTCGACTTTGGCAAGTCGAGCGATTATTTAATCGAGCGTAGCGCGTGCCACGTAATAATGTCGCACGCGGACTACTACTACCACAACGACGATGGTTATTTACGTCACAACGGAGAGTTTCACTCTCGTTTGACGCACGTGCGTCTCTTCTTATCGCTTTGCCGTACGCCCAAGTTCGTTTCTCCTATGTCCTCTGTCTCTATCCGACACCATTCGTTCGTTCGTTCGTTCGTTCGTTCGTTCGTGTGTGTCCCGCGTGTCCACGTGTGCGTCTGTTCTTTTTATCCTATAATGAACCAGGTACTCACGCTTGAATTTCACTCAAAATATACTTTCGCGTACTTTTTTTTAGCTTATCGTTACTTTTTCTTTCTTTCTTTCTTTCTTTCTTTCTTTCTTTTTTTTCGTCTATCAATCGATTAGTCGTACGAAACGGGACACACGCGCTTGACTGACCCGCGAGAATGATTATTGTTTGTATTTCTTTTTTTTTTTTTTTTTGATACAACCCTCCCGTAACGGTTCTACTTCCCCGTTCATTGAATTAGAATCGGAGGAGAATAAAAAACAAAGGAGAAAAAAAGAACGCGAAGAAAAATATATCGCGAGTATGAATATGAATTCGCTACAGAACGATTTTGTCGATCGATAAAACCCGACGTACGTGTGTCCTCTGTTAAATAGCGTTGCACGCGGATAAACGTGCATATGTATTGTATTCGCATGTATATATATATATATATATATATATATATATATATATATATATATATATATATATAATAGCGCGAAGTAACATAACGAGGGATTTCGGAGATTTACGAGGTTTGATAATTAATTTGCCAAAAAGATTTACGGGCGTACACACACACACACACACACACATATATATATATATACTCTGCGTACATAAACTATAAATACCTACGTACGTGTGTACGCATAAATACGTACATTACGTAGAGATACGTAAATAGATTTTCACAATTAGATAGAAAATCAATGGAATAGCGATTACGTTCATTAGACGACGGATACGATATATATCGATGGTTTTGAAAATAAATTTATAGAAAGAGAACCTAAGCACGTGCGCATATACATACACGTCCAATCGTAGACATTGCGTACATACATACATACATACATACGTACGTACGTACGCGAATAATTTATACGTATGGAGATTTTCACTGTGATAGGAAATCCAACCGAATGTCGGGTTTCAAGAAGCACGGAACGTAGAACTTTAAGTGGTACGATAATAGCACGTGCGTGGTCGGGTTCGCACGTGGCCAGGAGGATATACACGAAGCCGTACGCGTCTCACACCTCTACCAAAGTTCCAGAGTAACGTCATGAATGAGCCCGTCGTGTGTAGAGATCGTTTATGCTTTCCCTTCCTGCCGTTTACCACGTTCACTCACGGCCGAACATCTCGTTCGCGTTCGTGTGCGAGTACGCGCGGGTTTGTCCTCACTCTCTCTCTCTCTCTCTCTCTCTCACTCTCTCACTCTATCTATCTATCTATCTATCTATCTATCTATCTACCTTTCTCTCTCTCTCTCTCTATCTACCTATCTATCTATCTCTGTCGTTTCCTATCTCTCTCAGTCTGGTTTCGCGCGCGCTCGTGGGGGTTAAACGGCTTCCCAACGTGGTCAATAGTTTCTCGATCCCTCACTGGTACACCTCTCGCCCTCCATTCTCGGTTACTACAGGACTCTGTTGCTGCTGTATCTGTAGCTGTAGCTTTAGCTGTAGCTGTAGCTGCCGTTGGTGGCCTTCTGGCACTGCGACGTTTCCTCTCAGGCACTTTATTTCACGACGTGCGGCCAACAGAAAGAGAAAAACTTATATATATATATATATATATATATATATATATACATATAAAATGGGATAAGGGTAGTGTACGTGTGTGTTTGTATATGTTTGAAAGAAAAAGGAAAGAAAGAAAGAAATAGAGAGAGAGAGAGAGAGAGAGAGAGAAGTTGAGTCACGGTA
>OU427003.1:7138634-7141134 GCA_911387935.1 Dolichovespula saxonica | reverse complement strand
TCATTTTTATTCTGTATACCGTTCACGTAACGAACGTTTTTTATATTTATGAAAAATATTTATCGGTATATATAGTTCGTGAATTGTTCGATGACACGCGTGTTATAAAACAAGTTTGCTATTATTATTATTATTATTATTATTAATGATAATTATCAATTAAACGCGTAGAGTATTTTTAACGATAATTTCGATAGACGTAAACCAAACATATATACACATAAATACACACACACACACACCTATTAATATATATATATATATATATATATTGTTATATATATTAATACGTAGATATGTATTGAAGTGATCGATGAACCAACTTTCGGGATCTCGAGCCTCTCTGGATATAGAAATTTCTGTGTTTTTTTCTTTTTCTTTTTTTTACTCTTTTTATTTCCTATCCCGGTACGACCACCTCAACGATAAAAGTATGGGTAAAGATGGACGTGATTTAGGGTATCGTTAATCGAGCGTGACTGATCGGGTGTTAAAGAGGCCTTAGTCATTGAGTGAGGGGTTTGTGGGGCGGGGGGTGGAGTGGGATGGGATGGGAGAGGTTGCGTCTTCTTCCTTCTCCCTCGCACAAGTTCGTCTTCCTTGTTTGTTGTGTGTTGGCTGCCTCGAAAGAATTGGCACGCGCCCAACCGTTCCCGCATTATACGGAGGCTTTTGCCGGTAGGCGGTCCGTAAAGTATATGTATTACGTGTTTGGAAGAGAGTTGGGAGGGGGAGGGGTTTAGGGGATGGGGATAGGGGGGGTAGGGAGGAGTGGTGTTGCACGAGGTCGACCGGAGTAGGTAGGTACTACGTACTAAACAAATCCACGGAGGAAAGCTTTTGCTTTGTACGCTCTTCTATAGTTGTATATAGATTTGTATATTTGTGTGTATATGTGCCTCTTCTGTGTGTATTATTTCCTATGTAGGTATACGTATTTGTCGCACGCGTACACATTTTCTCTCTCTCTCTCTCTCTCTCTCTCTCTATCTTTATCTATCTCGTTCAGTCATACGTGTACACATGGCCGCGGTAGGTCCGCGTGTTAGCAGCTAGCTTTTGCTTCCGTCGACGCTGATGTAATGGTTCTCGACGCTTATAGTGGTGGTTGTGTCGGTGGTGAGATGTTGATGGTGGTGATGGTGGTGGTGATGGTGGTGGTGGTTTGTCGGTCGGGTCAGGTTCACAGAAGCCATTCACACTTCGCACTACGGCATAAAGAAGCGCCAGGCGCCTAGAGGCAATAAAGTAGGTAGTTGGTACGGTGGTAGGGAGGGGATGGGAGGGGTGGGGAGGAGGGGAGGAACGGCACATCGGCGCGACGTGGAAAACGGTAGGGGGTTGCCTCTTTCCCACTCTCCCTCTCTCCCTCTCTCTCTCTCTCTCTCTCTCTCACTCTTTCACTCGCTTACTCACTCTCTATGTATCTATCTATCTCTATCTCTCTTTCTTTGCAGTACCGTGGAGGATGAGAAGAGGGAAGGAGGACAGTGGGAATTTCAGGGTCGTAGGGAGATAATGCTTCTCTCTCTCTCCCTCTCTCTCTCTCTCTCTCTCTCTCTCTCTCTCTCTCTCTCTCTCTCGTTCTGCATGGCACTGAATGGAACGGATCGCGAGGCATGCTTCGTGTCGGTTTCCTAGGGCTACCCTATACTTAAAGGTCGATGAACTATCTTCTCTCTCTCCCGAAGATGTTTCGACGATTTATTAACCCGATTGTTTTCCATTCTTTCCCATCGCCTTCGTTCCTTCCCACGGAATAGAATGATATTCTTTTCCGTTTTGTTATGTTCTTTTCTCTTTCTTTCTTTCTTTCTTTCTTTCTTTCTTTCCTTTCTTTCATTAATTACGATGAGAACCAAAATAGGAAAAGAGATAAGAAAAATTGGTTTTGCAAATTGATTCTATAACCCGTCTAATTATCGTGTACGCGGAGCATTAAGCGTGTGTACGCGTTTTGTCTAAACGTAACGCGTAAGGAAGAATATTGGATAAGATATATTCAATGATCAATTCGAGATCGTAATGACGTTTTAATCGATCGTCGACTATTAACTCACTTGCACGCTCGTTCGTTCGTTCGTTCGTTCGTTCATACACTTGCGTTTGGGAATAGTTCGAAAATGTTTAAGTCAAGATGGTATATATCAGCTGACTGGTACCGTTTCTAAGATGCACTCATTCATCCCCGCTCCGATCTACCTACCCTTCCTTCATTCACACGTGGCCTCTCCTATTCGCCCATTGACGTGCCTCCGTTTTCCATCTTCCTCGTACTCTCTATATCTCCTTCTCTCTCTCACTCTCTCACTCTGTGTGTGTGTGTGTGTAGGTATTTGTGTGTGTGTGCCGGTCTCGCCACCGCAATCGCGTTATACCTCTGCCTCTATCTCCGTCTCTCGTTCTCTCTCTCTCTCTCTCTTTCTCTTTCTATCTCTCTCTCTCTCTCTCTCTCTCTCTCTGTCTCTGTATCTCTGTCTCTCTCTGACGCTCGTTCTCT
>OU427003.1:7128634-7131134 GCA_911387935.1 Dolichovespula saxonica | reverse complement strand
GAATGTAGATGCACTTTCGATATATACATAAATCAATATTTTTTTCTTTTCATCATATTCTCTTTCACACGTGATTACAATTAAATCTGATTATTACTTACACATACACACATACCCACATATATATATATATATATATGTGTGTGTGTATAATCATTATTATATTATTTATTTTACAGACGTACTCGAAGGATTACGTTATAAAGGGATGGGTTAATGTAAAATTTTGATAATGAAAGAGTAAAAGAAAATACCAGACACTAACTCGTTGTTTATTTCAATATATATGCGTACATACGTACGTACGTACATACATACATACATACATATATTTATACATATACACATACGTAATATATATACGCATACACATGGGATACGTATGGATGAGCCCTGAATGTTGTCGCTTGTTGTTTTCAATGGGGCTCGTTGATAAACAGAACGAGAGGAGAGTAGAGGGGGAGGAGGAGGAGGAGGAGGAGGAGAGGAGACGACGTGTTGAACACTCGTTTCGCCGTTGGCGTAACGATTTGCGATTTATTGTTGGCGGATTATAGAAGAAGACAAAAGGGGGGAAATAAAAGGGGGAGGTATAACGACTTAATTATGGATCTGTTGCCAGAAGAGGAATCGCGTGAGGTAGCTACTAGCTAGCATTGCGCGGAGAAAGAGAGAAAGAGAGAAAGAGATTCAAGGGAAAAAGAGAGAACGAGAGAGAGAGAGACAGAGATAGATAGATAGAGATAGAAAGAGAGAGAAAGAGAGAGAAAAAGAGATAGATATATATATATAGAGAGAGAGATAGAGATAGTGAAGAGAGAAGGTAGAAGCTGTATAAAGAGAGTTGTAGTGTCTCTATCTCTATCTCTCTCCATCTCTCTTTCTCCCTCTCCATCTCTTACTCTCTTTCTCTCAATGGTTTTAATGGGATTTATGAATGGATAACGAAGCCTACGACTCGCTTTTTTTTTCGCGCGTGCACGCTCTCTCCTCTTCTCTCGGTAATACGCGCGTACAAACGATGGCCTGGTGCGGCGCCTGCGACTCTCCTCGTTCCGTCCCGTCCCGCACCGCACCGCACCGCACCGCACTGCACCGCACCGCACCGCGACGTCCCCTTGACGGCCCGCGTCGTGACAACGAGGCAAACATTATTGCAGCCGAGCCGTGAATTATGCGCCTCGCTCGTTCAGCTCATTTCAGACTCTTTTCCTTCTCGATTAAAGGGGAAGATGCCGACGACTACGACGATGATGTCGTCTGCGTTTCGTTTATTAATCAGTTTATAGGTCAATCTTTTTCTTTACTTGTCTCTTTTCTTTTTTTATTTTTTATATAATCTTTTTTTCTTTCGTTACACTTTTATTATTTTTGTTATTTCTTTTTTTGCGAATAAAAGGTTATACAATTTTTAAATTGTCCGTGCGCGCGCACGTGTGTGTGTGTGTAAGTATTGTACTTGTGTACTGTCTAATTTGTACCAAATTATAATACTATTCCTCTCAAACTTATTCGTTATTAATTTTGTACTTAGTGACACAATTATGTTCATGTATTATATTATACCTACGTGCTTCACTGTATTAAAAGTAAATAAATAAATATATATATATATATATATGTACAAATATTCATATTTTGTATTTATGCTATAATTTATATTAATATCACAATTAATTTTACGACGAAATAATATTTATATATGTTATGTTTATGTATGTTACATAATATTTATTTATGTCTTATATTTTAATATTTAATTATAATATTTATGTATGTTATATATATGTATATATATATATATTATAGATTAATCGATGTCTCTCTTTTTTATTTTTTATACGAGTCAATTGAGTTACAAAGGTAAAGTCGTTCGTAAAAAAACAAATTAATAATAATCAGATACGTGTATATGTACCGAGTAGAAAGAATTTACGATATAGTAAAAGTTGTAAAATTGTAATCTTCGTTTCGATGTCATTGTAAAAAACGATTACGGGGCATTTAGAGTATACGGATATTTCGATTTAACTATAGAGAGAATTGAAAGCGATTTGATTATACCGACCAGGGAAAGATATGCATGTATGTACGTACATATATACACGCACACACACACATACAGAGTTTACGTTACGATAAATCGAGAATTATCCCTTTATATTGGATTATATATTTTCAACAAAAAGCAGAAAAAAGAATGACTACGATATTTACTTGTAGATCGAATTATATGAAAATGAAATGAAAACGATTTTCTGTATTACATTCCGCCCAAATAGATTGTTATATTTTATTTTTTTGTTTTGTTTCGTTTTCTTTTCTCTTTTCATTTTAATTTCCTATATATATATAGGGTGACTGAAAAAATTTGACCCATGCTTCAGGAGCGTAACATCGAGAAATACGAGAGGAGATCTCGTAGGACAACATTTTAATAGGAAATAATGATCTTACGATGGCTAACTAAGAGGATCTTTAATTTGATCGTTCGGTTCTC
>OU427003.1:7113634-7126134 GCA_911387935.1 Dolichovespula saxonica | reverse complement strand
GTGACAATGCGACGTCTCGCGTAGAATTCACGAACGATTCGCATAATTTTATTGGTTCCCTTTGTCTCTCTCTCTCTCTCTCTCTCTCTCTCTCTCTCTCTCTCTCTTTTACATCTCGTTCGAATCGTCCAGATTATTTTTATTCTTTACGAAAAAATAAATAATATCGCCAATCACCAAAGACTTGCCCAAAATAAATAACAATAGTAAAAGCGGATCAGAGGTAATTACATTTGGAATAATGTAATACCTCGGGCATTAATTATTTCGAAAATATTTCAACGTCGATTATATACCATCGGGAATTATTATTATTCGGGAATTTGATTTTTTTTTCCTCTCCCTTTATTTCTTTCCTGTTACTTTTTTTTTTCTTCTTCTTCATTGTCCATCATCAAACAAAAGTAATATTACGTCGAACGTACCGATGGAAAATAAAATATATACATATATACGCATACACACACACACACACACACACGCAAATAAATACTCGTATATATGTACGACAAATATGTATAATATATGCATTAAAGGTTATTTATTTATTTATTTGTTTTTATGTATTATTCATAAATAATTATTATTATTTATAATTAATTATTATTATTTATAATAATTTTATGTACGTATATTTTTATTCACGTTCGCCAAAATCCTAGGCAACGAGATTAAAAAAAAAATATATATATATATATATATATCCTTTTATTTAATTTTTTTCTTTTTAAATAATATCACCCACGAGAGTTTCTAAATCTATGTTGAACATACCTATGTGATTATATATACAATATATACATATATTTTTTACGTACGCAATAGGTAAAAAAAGTGTTCCGAAATTCCAGCTTACGAGATCAAACAATTTTTCGTTGTTACTATTCCCCTTTTTTTTTCGTTTTGTTTTCTTTTCCTTACATAGTATCACCCATCAAAGCATCACCATCTTTCTTTTTCCCTCTTTCTCTCGATATATATATATATATATATATATATATATATATATACTACCTGTCAAGAAATCAAGGGAGGAGCGTGACGAGAGTAGGCACAAGAAGAAGTATCTCGAGCGACCTTGCAGAGAGTATTATCCCATGGTCCGGATCGAGGAGAGTTTATATGGCGCTTCTGGCGCGTGCAAATAAAAAGGATAGTAAAGAAAGAAAAGGAAAGAAAGTAAAGAACGAAAAGAAAAGAAAAGGAAAAAGAAAAAAGAAAAAGAAACGAAACGAAACGAAACGAAAGGAAAAGAAAAAGAAACGAGGAAACAAGGAAGAAGAAAGAAAGGAAGAAAAAGATAGATAGATAGAAAGAGAAAGAGATATATATATATATATAGAAAGAGGGATAGAAAGAGAGAGAGAGAGAGAAAGAAACTGGTCCGAAGCTTGGCGCCATCAGCATCACGCGTTTACCATATTTAACTCGAGACGCGTGCCGTTCTTCGAACGATCTTACGATCTTACGATCTTACGATCTTACGATCTCACGATCTCACGATCTCACGACCGATCGATCTATCGATCTCAGCCGATCGTGGCAGATCATTTACTTTTCCTTCGGAGAGATTATACCAGATATACGTTCTCTTATCGTGACCGTTCACTCGGTAATTGCGTCTAACGTGAAAGCGGTTAAAACGTTGCTACTCTCTCAGTCCTTGCTGCCTGTCCTCTCATCTTTAATGGATAGACGACCGGGGTAGCGCGCGTCCCTCTTCGTTCACTTTACATCTTCCTACTAGTATTTATTAGTGTATTTATGAGAGCTAAAAGAAGGAATAATATATAAATATATATGTACGTTTTGTATACGTGTGCGTTTGTAGTATATTCTCAGAAGGTTGGCGTCAAGCTAACTCTAACCAGAATTACTACCGCGTATCCAAATTTCGTGGTTTGATAAAAGGTTTACTTCGTATATAACATATAAACACATATGTAAACACACATACGTTTATATATATATATATTTATAGAGACATATATAGAAGGTATGAGACACCCACGCTATAAATTCCCGTACAGCTTATCCTTGGTTACTGAAAGAACGATAGCCGTAAATGCATAACCTCGATTCCATTCATTTGTTCGTTCATTCATTCGTTCGTTCGTTCGTTCGTTCGTTCTGTGTAATCGATCAGCTACACAGCAACGCTCACAAATACAAAGGATATTCGAGAGTACATACAGACTAACGTTTCCTATGAAAGAGGAAGAGAGAAAGAGATAGATAAAGAGATAGATAAAGAGAGAGAGAGAGAGAGAGAGAGAGGGAGAGAGATTTGTGTTTAGAAACGTTTCATAGTCGCCTAGGGAGATTTTCAAATGGACCGGTTAAACGGAATACTTTGGCGATTTGCGCTTGATTATTCGAAGGAGAACACTGATTGTTAACTAGAGCTTTCGTAACGAGTCTATGCGATTCCGACATATACATACACAGTAGATACGTTGATAGATCGATAGATGGATAGGTTGGATAGACCGATGGATAGATAAATACAGGTAGGCACTAATGTATGTACGTATGTATTTATGTATTTTCAAAGAATCGATTATCCTCGTGTTACTACTGTAAGATCCTGAATTATCCGTCGATCTTGTTTGTTCGCTTGTATGTTTCTTTTTTTTTTTTTTTTATACGATAAATCTACGTTTTTAATATTTCCATTACTCGTTCGGATTATGTATTCGTTAGATACTTTGTTATATATACATATTTATATATATATATATATATATATGTAATATAAGTATGCGTCGGAATTATTTTCTTTTTTAAATGTAAACTATAATAACATAGAAGGTTCTATCGGGAATGAGATAGTATCACTGTTTTACGTGTTAAACATTCGTCTCACGATTAATATTGTATCATCCAAATATAAATATATATATATCGATTCCGGGATATTATTATATTAATAGAGCAATCTAAATATCGATACTTTACGTATACATACATACTTACACACACACACACACACACACACACACGTACATAAACCTATTTTATTTTTAATTTATCTTCCTGTCAAAGTAGTTTACCCTTAGAAAAGCGTATTAAACGTCGGATCATAAAATTCCAACGAGACTCGAACGTTAATCGTTAAGAAACATCTCATATAATGATATATTCGGCATTAGTGTAAGTCCACCTTCGTGAATCACTATTCGTTTTACGTACCACTAGCATCTACTTATGTAGATACGTACCGTATCCATTGAAATTGTATCTTAGAATTTGCAGGTATAAGTATATATTATATTATACGTGCGTATAATGCCGGACGATATTTATTATTATATACGATCGTACGAGAAGAAGTGCCAGTACGCGATGATTCATTCTTGTCGTTCGTACGTTCCGTCCTCGTTATCTTTAATGAGTCCGTTGAGCACGTTATGTTGATTCGTATTATGTCACGTCCCTGGCGATGACCCCCTATCGAGAGAGGCGGCGCCAAGCTGACTAACACTAAGCATTATTATCCATCGAGATATCTCGTTTTCTTTTTCATTCTATTTCTTTTTTTCTTTTTTTTTTTTTTTAACGCGGAACATATCGAAGCCCTACCACTACTACTTTGCCACTAATTATATTTATATATATATATATATATATATATATATATATATATATATATATTTATACGTCTTCTTTCTTACTATGGATACGTTCACGTACTCTTCGTGTGTGTGTGTGTGTATGTGTATACACATATTTTCACATATATGTATTCATAGTATATGAAAGCTGTATGGAATCTCTTATGTGTATTTAGGTATGTCATTATGTATGTACGTGTTCTGTGTATTTATATGTATGTATATATATATATATATATATATATATACACATATACATATAAACATAGGACAGATGCACGTAATCCGAATATTTGTGTGTGTGTGTGTGTGTGTGTGTGTATCTATGTATATAAATATGTATGTATGTATGTGTTCATGTGTACGTCGCATATGTAAATATATATATATATATATATATATATATATATATATATATCGCATACGTGTATATGCTCTATTATAATCGCGAAACAACGCGTGACGTCTTCTCAATACAAATGTAATACAATGCTAAAGGATTACGTATGGATTCTATAACGTGTCTCATAACGGCTTATTTTTCTTATCACGCGGCCGTATCAATATTGAATAATCGAAATACCTACCTGGCAAGTTTTCAAAAGATTTTCCACGATGAAAAACAAAACAAATCCCACGCGCACGGTTTTCTCGTGATGGGACTGATGAAGAGATGGCGATAGAGTGATAGATAGAGAGAGAGAGAGAGAGAGAGAGAGAGAGAGAGAGAGAGAGAGAGAGAGAGAGAGAGAGAGAGAGAGAGTATGTATCGTATCTACTTAAGAGTTTTATATCTTTTACAACGTATCAGATTAAACACGTTGGTTTCGTCTCGTCGGATTTCGTAGAAAACATTTGGAATAAACCTTAGGGGGATCTATTAGAAAGGATCAACGAATACGAATCGACTGTTATCGTTTATTTAACGTGTCATTCATGAATTTACGATCATTCCTAACGAAAACGTTTCAATGAACTTTTCCGTTGCACGAGATTATTTTTATTTTCTCTCTCTCTCTCTCTCTCTCTCTCTCTCTCTCTCTCTTTCGAGACGATCTCTATCGCGTTACGTACGTTCGTTGAAAATAAACTTCAATCCTCGCGGAAACTATCCGACAATTGCAAACATTTGTTAAAGGTTAACTCGAATTAGAGATAATAATAATAATAATAATAATAATAATAATAATAATAATAATAATAATAATAACAACAATAATAATAATGATGATGATGATCGAGATGAACGTCGTTCGTCGGAAAACTATTTTTTCTTTTTTTTTTTTTCCTTTATAAAAAATTACACCGATCTTGTTAAATCGGAGCCACGGATATTACGTTAGAAGTAATCACAAGGTTGTAAACAATTAATTGGACAATTAATTGTTTGTTCGTGCTTTTTGCTTTTTTTGTTTCTTTTTCTTTCTAATTTTTAATCCAAAATTTATCACAAAAAAAGAAATCTAATTGATTTTAACTCATTCTTTTCTCTCTCTCTCTCTCTCTCTCTCTCTCTCTATCTCATATATTAAATATTTCGTTTCCTCATAAGGAAAAAAAGAAAAAGAATTTCTAATTATTCAATCTTCGTTCTCGAATTCATTGTCGATATAATTAACCGTTTTTCTTCCTTCCTTTTCTTTTTGTTTTTTCTTCGCATGTAAACATGTTTCTATTCTCTCTCTCTCTCTCTCTCTCTCTCTCTCTTTCTCTCTTTGTCTATGTCTATCTATCTTTCTCGCGCGCTCGTTATTTCCAATCGTATGTATAGAGATAGAAGACCTAGGGACTCGGGTAAATGATTTTAAGCGTTTGTCGTTTGCGCGCGCGCGCTCGCCCGTGTAACCTAAGCACGATTCGATTCATTCATTCGCTGTCTCGCTCTTTCGTTCGGTCGTTCATTGACCGAGGCGCACGACAAACCACGTGCCTCGTGCTAACACGAAGGATAATCTACGCGGCCTTGCAAGTACGAACGCGAGCCAGTGGCAGAATCGTACGTGTGTCACCCACAGAGACAAACGCAAACACAACACACACACACACACACATACACGCACATATTTACATTCACATTAATACACATTAATACCTGTAAACGATCGCTCTTATATAGATAAATATATATCTATACTTATATGTATATATATATACGTGTATGTTTGCGTGTATGTATGTGTATGTATATATGATGTGTGTATGTGAGTGTGTGTGTGTGTGTGTGTGTGTGTGTGTGTGTGTGTGTGTGTGTAAGGTATGTATTCTTCGTGAAACTAATCGGTCGATCGACCAACCTGAATTATAATGATCGTCGTCGAGTAACTGCTATCTAAGCATTACGATCATCGTTTTACGATTCTTTCTACACGGACGCCTCTCTCTTCGTCTCCTCGTAATCACCGTAGGATTAATACTCCACGGTGGCGATAGTAATTGGCACAATGTTCAAACACGATTATCGATAATTAATGTTTACGTATAAATAGATACGTATATGCGTTTATGTCGTAATATTCCGAAAGGAAAATATGTTGAATATTTATTTATATAGAAACGTGAATAATCCAATTCTATTGAGTAACGTACGGTCGATAATCGAGAGGAAAAATGGCGAAATTCATTAATTATTTAATTAATGCGTGAGAAATAATTTTTCTTTTTTCTTCTTTCTTTTCTTCTCCTTTTTTTTTTTTTTTTTTTTTAATAATTTATGAGACTGTCTTCTGCGCATAGGTGTCGTTACAACGGAATTTTTTGTATTAATCTTTCATTGGTGAAACGAAGTTAAAAAAAAAAAAAAAACAAAAAAAAGGAAGAAAATAAGAGAAATGAGGTATAGATTATATCCATATATGTAGATTATATGTGCGTTATAATCCTGCATTATAATTCGTATGCAAGGGAACGTGTGAATTTGTTATGATTTTATGAATAAAACCTTTGACTTTACTTTTCCCGTGATATGTTTACTATATAACGCGCGTTGACGTGTGTATTATAAAATCCCATTATATCTTTCGTGAGATTTCAATATAATTAAACTCTTGAAACTGGACATCCCATTTCAAGTAGATACGTAATAATGAACTTTTTCTTTTTGTTTCCTCGTTGTTCGTTAACAAAAGGAAAATAAATAAATAAATAAATAAATATATAAATATGTAAATAAATAAATAAATAAATAAATAAATAAAAATGTATGAAAGAGATATCAGCTGATTGTTTTCGATGGCAAAAAAAAAATCACGAGGAAGTATGTATTCGTTGATAAATATATATATATATATGTATGTATGTATGTGTGTATGTATATGTATATGTATATGCGTAATATGACATCTATAAACTTTCATCATAAATTTTATTTTATTTCAATTTTTTTTTTTTTTCTTTTTATTTTATTGTTATCGAAATCGTTAGCGCATTGAAATCGTTAGCGTTTATAAATCTCGCGTTGAAAATTTTTTACGAACATTTAATCGAAATCTCTTTCCTTGTTTTTTTTTTTTTCTTCTTTTTTCTCTTTTCAATGATCGATGATCTTCCACCGATGATGTATCATAAATATTGAAACGTTCGATTTCTTATCCAACCCCCATCATCCGTTTTTGTTACATCGCGATATTCGCCTTCAACGCGGATAATTAATATATTCGATTGAATTTCTTTTTCTTTTCTTTTCTTTTTTTTTTTTGTTCGTATGGTACTGTCGTAGTTGCGTAAGGCCCTTTTGTAAAAATATGTTAATGTGAATCTACAGGTCGCCAAACTCACGTTACGTAAGATGTATCCCACAAAGCGCACCGGTTACTTTCTCGCGTACGTTCGTTCCGTTCACCCAACGACGCGGAAAGACATTGAAACTGACCAAGGAAAGGTACACGCTCTTTACCTTTCCTCGGGGCATACACACACACACACACACACACACACACACACACACACACACACGAATACGCGGGCACGCACGCACGCGAGAGAGAAAGATAGAAATAAAAGGGAAAACTTTTATCCAACTTTGTTCTCTCATTGATCACCAGGGAATCCTTCAAGAGGGGAAACTTTTCTTGGATTTCGAATGTTTCTTATTTTCTTTTCCTTTTTCTATTCTTTTTTTTTTTTTTTTTTAAATTATCGACCATAACTCCAACACCTCATCATGGATCCATTATATCGGAAATAGTTATAGTAATATTATAATTATGATACGTGGGAATTACTTAATCGTAATATTTATAAAGATTTTTTGTTCTCTCATCTTTTCTATATGTATATATAATTCTGTGTGTGTGGGTTTGTGCGTGCGTGCGTGTATCCGTATATGTAAATTAAATTTTTTGATCTAGTATAATATTCTCTAGTGTGTATCTCCTTTTTATTTTTTTTCTTTTTTTTTTCCCCCGTTCAAATAAATTTCGCGATCGATCATATCGAAAGTTAGAACGAAAATAAATGTATGAAAATCATCGGAGCAGGAGTATCGTCGCGATCTCTCGGAGCCGGTCGTGTCATGATTTCTGGATCACCTTATATAACGATTAATTATATTCCCGTTTTTTAATCTCATACAGCAAAGATAATTATGATGCATTGGGTGGTACGTATATGCGTTTCTTATCTCATAAAACTCCGGTACACGTTTTGATTTATTCAATATCGAGTACTAGTGCAGTTACGAGAGTTTCTCATCGATCGTATTGCCAATTAATTATTAATTTTTATCCCCCCCCCCGTACAAGGGAGGGAGGGAGAGGGGGATGGAGGGAGGGAGAACGAGCCCCCATTATGATCTATCGGCGAAGTTATTAGAATATTTAAGTTCCCTTTTGATCTTTTTTCTTTTTCTTTTTCTTTTCTTTTTACTCTTTTCTTGCCCTTTTTCTTCTCCCCCCTTTTTCTTTCCCTTTCCCCGTCTTCTCCTTTCTTCCTTTCATCCTTCGTAACGAATTGAAAATTATCTGGCAATTAATTAATTATCCATGTACCTATCGCTTTTAATATTTATTATTTTCCAGGGTTGATTTATTAATCGAAACGAAGTGAAAAGAAAAAGAAAAAAAAGAAAAAAAAGAAAAGAGGCGATAAGGAGAGAGTAAAAAAAGAAAGACCAAAAAAAGAAAAGAGAGAGAGAGAGAGAGAGAAAAACGGGTCTCGTTGATCGGAAGAGATCGAATGTAATCGACGTAACACGATATACGTGCATATATACATGCATGCATACCGAATGCATATTCTGCGGAGAGAGAGAGAGAGAGAGAGAGAGAGAGAGAGAGGGAGAGTTCGCGTAATATTCGTGAGTATTCGAACGAGGTGGTAGTAGTAGTGACCCATTGATAAATCCGTATAAATAGACCGATGAACAATTCATAAATATAAGGCGATCGTAGGACACGGGATAACCGAGTTTAAAAAAAAAAAAAAAAAGACGTCGTCTTGTTGTTTTTTCTTTTTTTTTTTTTTTTTTATATGTATCTATTTTTAATTTTTTTTTCTTTTTTTTTCTTTCGACGAGGAGATCGAAAGGGATTAACGCGGATGACGTGTTAGTCGGGTTAGAAGTTAAAGATCGTTGTACGTCAACTGCGTATCGATTATCCGATCAAAGGAGTGCGAGAATGAGATAAATAAAAGATGTTTTTACTCTCTTTTATCGGGGGGGATGTTCGGGGTGTAACTGCACACTCCCTCTCTCTCTCACTCTCTCTTTCTCTCTCTCTCTCTCTCTCTCTCCGTCAACCAATCGTTCATTTTTCTTTTTTTTTTTTCTTTTTTTTTTTATATACATATGCACACACGAACATATATATATATATGTATATATATTTCTTTTTTGTATATATTCTTTTCATTGGCCTCTTCGTTATTTTTTCACTTTCATTTCGTTACCGCATCGATACTTCCCGTTAGGTAGAGAAAATAAAACGGAATGAAGTAAAATAAAATAAAAAGAAAAATAAAAAAAATAAAAAAGAAAGAAATAAATGAAAATAAAAGGAGCAAGGTTAGAGAGGCGATCGAAGTGTACCGATATTTTGATTTAAGAAAAAAAAAAAAAGGAAAAATAAATTGCCGCCCTGAATGCCGTCTTCGTTTCGGGTGCCTTGGCCCGTCTCTTTCTCTCTCTCTCTCTCTCTCCGCCTCCATCGTTCCTTCTTTTTTATTCTTTTATTAATTATTACTCCTCCCTTTCCTTTCTCATTTCCTCTTCTTCTTCTTCTTTTTCGTTTATTACTTCTTATTTTATTTCTTCACTTTTCTATATCTACCTTTTTATCCATTTCTTTTTTCTTCTTTTTTCTAATGGCATCCTCGTTATATCTTCACTTTCGCATCGCTATCGCATCCGATATTCGTGTTATTTCGATGAAAATAAAGATGGATTAGTATTACCTGATACGCTTCGATTTAATATCCTCGCGTTTAAAGTCGGCCATCTTTTATTTTTCTCTTATAGCCAATTATTACGTTAACATACACACACACACACACACGCACACACGCACGCGTAGACACGTACCACGTATACTACACATACACACGATATTTATATGCATATAATAATATACATATAAATATCTCTATGAACGTGAACAATTAATCATTGAAAACTTTCAATTCTTTTTCGTTTGTTTTTCTTTTTTTTTTTAATAATAATAATAATAATAAGAAGAAGAAGAAGAAGAAGAAGAAGAAAATAATGAATTAATAATAAAAAAAGGAAGAAAAATATGTATTAATAATAATAATAATAATAATAATAATAATTTTTATTCCATACTATAATAACCACTTTCATTCCAGACTTATTATAAAATTAATCCGATGTTCAATTTTATTATCGACAAAAGGAGTTTTAATAAAATAAATTTCTTGTTTTTTCATTTGTGTTTTTATCTCTTCTCTATTTCTTGTTCTCTGTCTTTCTCTCTCGCCTTTCGTCTTTCTCTCTCTTTCTCTCTCTCTCTCTCTCTCTCTCTTCACGCGAAAGGCGCGAAGAGAATGCGTCGTGCTGTCTTTGTGGTGGGGGAAATATGTGAAAGGAAACTTCGAGGAGAGAAAGAGAAAGAGAGAGAGAGAGAGAGAGAGCGAGGCCAAGAAATAAAGAGAGAGAGAGAGAGAGAGAGAGAGAGAGAGAAAAGATGTGTTTCTAGAGGAGAGAACGAGAGGAGGGTAAATTTATCCGTCGGCGGCGGTGGCGGCGGCGGCGAACGAAGTTCCATGCGGCATTGCGTTTTCCGCCAGCGCGATTTTGCTCTTTCCATGATCCCTCGCCGTTACGCGAAATTTTTCTTCGCCGTTTGCTTCCGCCTTCGGGGGCAAACATTCGCGAACCACGATCGAATCGTTTTCAAAGAGAAAATTTATCGCCTTTTACCGGCTATCAAATAAAAATACAGACATACACGGATATCCCAAGGGATTTCGAATCTTTCCTCGCTATCGCATCGATGCGATATGTTTATACGTGTAATAACTTCTTTTTCTTTCTTTTTTTTTTTTTTTTGTTTGTTCGCTTGTTTTTCTTTCTTTTTCCTTGTTTTCTCTCAAAAGAAATCTAAAGAACGATTTCGTAGTGATTAAACCTATCGAATGCCAAGTGGAGGAGATAGTTTTATATGGCGTACGGATAAGCGGCGCCAAAAATAGATCGACTCGATTTTATATGCTGTAGATCTGGTAAGGTCATTGAGTTCTCATTGAAAAGTTTTCTTTTCGCTCAAACTGACTTTGAGACATCCTGTACATGTATATATATATATATATATATATATATATATATATATATATATATATATATATATATATATAGAATTAATTAATAACGTAAAATCGTCGAATTCGTTATTCGATAATAATAATAATAATAGAAAAAGACAATATGATCCTTTCCTTTCTTTATTTTTTTTTTTTTTATTTTTTTAAAAGCTACAAATAAATACAAAAACTTTACAAATCGTTCTCACGTATTTCTCATCGTACAAACAACGCATGTATGCACGTTGATATGAATTTCTGTAAACACTTTTTAATGTAGCTTGGGGGTTCTCTAATGCATTACAGGTAAAATGATTTTTTCCTCTTAATGGCGCGGTACTCGTAATTTTATAAAAAAAAAAAAAAAAAATACACGCACACGCACACACAAGCGCGCACGACAGATTTGATCTTTTAAACGAAAATTATATATCGGATTCGAATTTTATATACATATCCGACATTTATACAATTTCAAAAGATATTATTTATTATTTATATTTCGACTCGTACTGTTTTTTGTTTTATTTTTTTTTTCTTCCTTTAATAAAAGGAAGTGATCAATAACATTGAATCGAACGAAATCTATCTGTGATTATCTCATTGATAAAAGACCTCAACGATACCATCGATCGTTGTGGCTTCGGTGAAGAATATAAAGAAATTCTCGTAAATCCCATTTAGCAATTCGTTATAAACATCCGTTCAAAATATTATTCCACTCAATGAATATTAAATAATATAACCGTCACCAATGGTAAAACTTGAATTACATTTGGATAAAAGGGAAAAATATATCAATCCATCTCATTCATTCGTTCCTCGAAATTATCATTTACGTTATACCCGACAAATGATGATGACGATGACGATGCTGATAAAAAAAAAAAAAAAGAACAGAAAATAAAATCAACGTCGTTTCTCACGTCAAAATAGATCCCAGGTAACGACGAATACAGTTCGATTATTTCGTCGATAAATTTGTTAGAATCGATCGAGGGTGTACGATCGAAAAGAATATCTCCAAAATAATCAAGAATTTGACCTTAACAACGTCCACGTTGCTATGATCACAAGAAGCAATGAGTGTAGGTATGGATCTAAAGGCCGAACGAGAGAAAGAGATAGAGA
>OU427003.1:7091134-7108634 GCA_911387935.1 Dolichovespula saxonica | reverse complement strand
CATTTATATTATTGCATCTTCTATATCGTTCGGTCGATGTTGTATTTTCGACAAAAAAATTTTTATTCAATGGAAAATATATATATATATATATATATATATATATATATATATATATGTAACACAGGATTATTTATTTGTATTTAAAATATCGATAATTTTTATTATCATTCGCCAAGCCGTTATATACTCTACCATGTATTTTTCTTATACGCCAGTGTTATTTATTTAGATGTAAAAATAGAGAAAAAATTCTTGTTATTATTGACCAACGTAATATGCTATACCGTATTGTTGTTATGCATTAGTTTTATTTTTTCTTTTGTACATATATATATATATATATATATATATATATATATATATATATATATATATTGAAATAATAAAAATCTTCATATAGATCAAACTAATAATGTAATATTATTCTAATACTAATATCATTCATTTTGACTTTCTTCCTTCATTTAGATATAATATATTGTAAAATCAAATGCTTTATTTGTTGGGCCAAATAAACCTCATATAATTGATATCATATCTATATAATTTAGTTTCTTGTAATGTTATAACAACATCGTATTATATATAATATCATATCTTACATATAATATCATATATATGTGTGTGTGTGTGTGTGTGTGTGTTTTAAAAAAATCTGGTATCAAAATCGCCTGACGTCGTTCTAACATAAGATTTCGTGATTTTTTTCTTTTTTTTTTCATTCTTGGCAAGGCACCCACGCTACGTTATAGATCCACCCTGGGTACTGCTGTAGATTGCGTAACGTATTAATAGAGAACAAAAATGGCGGATACTTTTTCAAAATACCTATATATATATATATATATATATATATATATATATATATATATATATATATATATATCTACCTATATATACATATTTATAGGATTTACGTTGGTAACACTGATATTTGTTACAGAAAAAAAGTCGAATAGAATGAAAAGTGTCAGTAGAAGCGAGAGATAAATTAAAAAAAAAAAAAATAGAGAGAGAGAGAGAGAAAAATAATTGGAGGCAGTTCAACGAGGACATTGGTGAACGGCAATCGTTTAGATGAGTTTACTGGCGTCGCCGTTGAACGTCCTCGAGGGACGGCGCCACCGTCGTCGTCGTCTTCATCATCGTCTTCGTCGTCTTCGTCGTCGTCGTCGTCGTCGTTTTCATCGTCGTCGTCGTCGTCGTCGTCGTCGTCGTCCTCTCTTCGTGCGGGCGTCCCTCGACAAAGTAGGTTAGGTCGATGAGGCCACGATGACGCCGCTACTGCCACCGACGCCGACACGCCGCGCGTTTCTGCGCAGCGCTCTCGATTCTCTCGCGAGCTCAGATCCGTCGTAACCTTCTATTTCTTCTTCTTCTACTTCTGCTTCTACTTCTACTTCTTCTTCTTCCACTTCTTCTATTTCTTCTTCTTCCAAATCATCGTCCACCTTTCAAACTTTTCCTCTTCAACGTCTGATAATCTCTCGCCTTTATCCTTAAATTTTCTTTATAATCTTTTAAATCATTAACATTCGCCAGTCCCGCTTTTATCTTCCACGAAACTGCAACACGCGTTTGAATAAACTCACGCGCATTCGATCACCCCGGAATTATCAACTACCGTTTAACGGGATCGATATGGCCCCGATAATAATCATTAACAATTGGAAATGATTTTCCAATGGGTTCTTGTCGCTGTCGAGAAACATTTGTTTCCCCTTTCTTTCTTTCGTTTTTTTCTTCTTTCTTTTTTTTTTTTTTTTTTTTTTTTTTTTTAATCGAGTCAACTCGACGAAGCGTTATCCGTCGAACGAGATACAGTTTAATCGTACGAAAACGTTAGCTGCGTACGATATTTTTTTTTCTTTCTTTTTTTTTTCTTTTTTTTTTTTTTTTCATTCGACGTTACGAAATAAAATATCTCGCCTGTACGCGTTAAGCCGCCGAATTTCTTTCTCGTTTCGTAAAGTTTCGAGAACGTTCCATAACGAATTTGATTTCAACTAATTCTAGCCAATCTATCGATCAGTCGCGTCCCCCGTACGTTTCCCTTTTTTTTTCGTTCGTATTCCTTTTTTCTTTTGTCGAAAATCTTTAAATGGAATCGAAATGAGAACTGGTTGGAATCGACTATCGATCGATATGTTCATTTAACGGCGACTAGTTTTTGTTGTTATTTTTACTTTCTTTTCGTTTATTTTTTTTTTGTTTTTAAATAAACGCAAAGAGACAGAGAGAGAGAGAGAGAGAGAGAGAGAGAGAGAGTGTGTGTGTGTGTGTGTGTGTTTAAGAGAGAGAAATTTGTTGGAATATAATTTCATTGTAAAATGACAAACTTGAAAGTTATTCGAGCGACTCGAACGATGTTCCACGAAGAGAGGATAGAAGAACTACCGGTCTTTGCGAATCGGCGATAATTTCTTCGCGAGCTGGAAAGAGTTTAGTCACCTCCGCGAAGGCCGGCAGATCGGTGACGCACCCTCCTTGTAAGAGCCGCGCGGTGCTGCGGGCACCGCTCGAGTGGAACGAACGGCCCTAACGATCTGACTTTATGGAATTGTGGATAATAATTGTACGTGGAAAAAAAGGAAAAAGAAAAAATAAAGAAATTACACGATCCAAGGTTTATTTCTGCGCTTTTTTTCTTTTTTTTTTTTTTTTATACTTTCTGTTTGTTTGTTTATTTTTTTCTTTATCTTTTCTTTCTCCTTTCTCTCGACGCGCAACCATAATTTGAAGGTACGAGGGCGATTAAAAATAAATATATATATATATATATATATATATATATGTATGTATAAATAAATAAATATAAAAGAAAAATTCGTCGCGACTTTCTTTTTGTTTATTATTATTATTATTATTATTATTATTGTTATTAATTTTTTTTTTTTGTAATGACGCGTAATCTTCATTTTTAAGGTGCAAAAGAAAGATGTGTCGCGAGTTGTTTTCTTTCAATTTCTCTCGTACGAGAAAACAAAAAATAAATAAGAAAGAAAAAAAGATATTAAAACGTCACGTAACAAACGTTGTTGCGTATCGTGCGAGGATAAGTTTACGTGAATTTGAGGAAGAAAATCCGTGACTTTCTTCTTATCGTTTGCTCGTTTTTGTTTCTTTTCTTTTCTTTTTTTTTCTTGAATTTCTCAGAAAGCAACGAATTTCTTTTTTTGTTTTTTTTTTTTTTTCTTTTTTTTTGCGCCGTCGTCCCAATACCCGTTCGGACGTTACGCAAAATCTCTCACATATAACATTTATCGTACAATAACTCATTGTCGCGTAACAAAAGTTAACCATCTATCAAAGACAAAGGAGAAATTGAATCGTGTTAAATAACTTATCTCTAAAACTGAATTCAGTTTTATTAACTTTAGGATTATTCGGATAGCTGCGAAATGCATAGAAACCGTTATCGTTGATAACACAGACGATCTCGTTGGTATTGTAGGTCTGTGTCTTTCTATCGTTTATAGATAATACATTTATCTTTTGCTGTTTTATTCATTTTCATATGGTTAGAAAAATAATAATAATAATAATAATAATAATATTAATTATAATAATAATAATAATTATTATTATTATTATTATTATTATTATGATAATGATAATGATAAAAGAATTCGTAGCTGGTACGAGAACAAACTTTTATTATGTGTTAATACGAGTTCGTTTATTAATGCGTTCGATTTACAAACAGTATGAATAACGATAGAGCAAAGTAAACTTGAAGAAATTATATTACTCGACGTTATGGAATTTATCTATGGATTATTATGAGTCTGCAATTTTTGCTATAAAAAAATTAATAGGGAAAGAAAAGAGAGAGAGAGAGAGAGAGAGAGAGAGAGAGAGAGAGAGAGAGAGAGATAAATATATATACGTATTTACATATGTATGTGTATATATATATATATTTTTTTTTTTTTAATTGGCAAAAAAAGAACTCTGAAATTAACGATAAAGACATATCAGTTGTAATTAGAATTGTATATAAAATGTGTTGTATCTCCTTGTATCGTTATGCCGATGTTATATACGTACGTACAGTAAGTATGCGTGGAAAGTTTAGTATTCTACTCGACGAATCATCATACTACGTCGTTTCTAGTCTTCGTTATCGTTAGCCGTGCCTATCGATAATCTCAACGATAGTGATTCGTCCTCGATCGTAAAACGATGTCAAAGCTTTTAAAATTAATCTAATCGAATCGAATTTCATATTGATTTATCGAACAATACTTTTCCTTTCTTTTTATTTCCTCTCTTTATTTATTTTTTGTCTATTTCTTTTCCGTTTTCTTTTTCTCTCTTTTCCTTAAATATTTTCTTCTTCTTTCTCTATCTCTCTCTTTTTCTTTCATTTCTTTTTTGTTTTCGCTCACCGAACATTCGAATTATTATAATTGGCGTTAATATTTTTCCCGCCAAATTAACGAATATTTCTCATACAAAATTAGCTTTCAAACTTTCAAAACGACGGATTTTATTAACTTTTTAAATGATATGAACTACTGTACGTGACGTTACTCTTCCCTCCGGGAAGTTAATCAAATTTTATCTAAAGTAAAAAAGAAAAATAGGTAGATATTAATTATTTAAATTTAATATGCGTGTGACAAAAAAAAAGAAAAAAGAAAAATAAGAAGAGAAAAGAAAAGAGAAGAGAAGAGAAGGAAAAAACTCGAAATTTAATATCAACGCAAACATAATGATACTAAAGATTTTCATTGAATACGATGATCAACATTTTCATTGAATACGACGTCGATCGTTCGACGCAATAGATACCAAAGCGAAAGCTCGATTATTATTTATCGTTTAATATATCAAAATTATAAATTATAATAAACAATATATATCGTACGTACAATACGTGCACACACACACACACACACACACACACACACACACACACACACACATATATATATATATAAATAAATAAATAACGTCGGTGAAAATTTTTTCTCGTTAAAAATGTCACGCGAGTAAGGCTCGAAACTCGAACTTATCGATCGTGACGCGATAGATACGACGAAAATTCGATTATTTATTTCAATTGAAAATTAAAAATTAAATATCTTGGTCGACTTTATTCGTTATAATTTATTAAGATTATTGTTATTGTTATTATTAAGTCGACCAAGATATTTTTCGTTACGAAATTTTCCCGCCAATAAGGATCGGATTGACAACGCGTACGTTGATAGAAGAGAGATAGAAAAAGAAAAAGAAAAAAAAATTGAAAATGAAAAGAGAAGAAAAGAAAAAAGCTCGATTGATTTTATTCCACCGTGGTTTTTTTCTTCGCGCGTTAAATCGACTTACTACTACGTATTTACGACGTTTCATAAACGTTAGCTAAGTTTCGTCGTAGGCTTCTTTCGCAAGAGAGGCAAGAAGGAAGAACCGCGAAGTGCTATCGTCGTTCGTCGTTCGCTAGCGGTGCCAGAGGCGGGGGTTATCATGTAGGCCACGTGACGTCATATCGTGCTCTGCCGCCAACAAAATGGCCGCCGTTGTATCTCGGTATAGCGGGTCAGAGCGGAACAGTAAAAATTTCCTACTCGTAACAAACTGACTGACTAACTAAACTAAACTAACTAAACCAACCAACCAACCAACCAACCAACCAACTAACTAAGTAACTAAGTAGGTACGTAAGTAAGTAAGTAAGTATGTGTAAGTATGTAAGTAAGTACGTAGGTAAGTACTTACGTACGTACACGTACGTCCTCGTCCTGTTACGTCTATGTTCGAATAAATCCAAACGACGTTTAATATCTGTACGAACAAGCAAACGTTCGTTTACTACTACATTCGGCGATAACCCGACGAAAAAGAAAAAAAAAAGAAAAAGAAAAAAGAAGCAACTAATTCGTTAAGTCGAACCAATCGATCCAATTATATCCACGTAAATGAACAATTCAATGGACTGTTTTTTCTTTCTTTTTTTTTTTTTTTTTTTTTAATTAGATTCTCTACTTTACTCCTCGCTCAATTGTTTTGTCTTTATTTAACGCAGGTCGACTACGATATATATATATATATATATACACACACACACACACACACATTGACTTATCGTATTCGACATAGAATATAGTGAAAAAGAAATTAATAACTTTACAGATGGTATAAACATTTGTTATCATCTATGGAATCTCGCTATTCGCAAATTAACGTTTACGGTGGACACGTAGTTCTGGGGGGGGGGGAAAAAGGGGAGCATAGAAATGAAAAAACGGTTAACGTGTGCGTTGATGGTGGTGATGGTGGTGGTGGTGGTGGTGGTGGTGGTTGTGGTGGTGTTGGCGTGGCGCGACGCGGCAATGCGATCACGTGACCTTGACGCAAACGGAGGTTTCGAGAGATGATTTCCGACGCGTTAAAAAAGTTTACCCACCCGTTGGGATCGAAAAAGCCGCCAGAGCGTTAGGAACCATCTATCCGTTAATCGACAAACGCGCCGATATTTTTGACAAGCTAGAGGAGCTAATAGAGCTTTGATGTTGGAATTTTATGAGATTCCATCGAACCAAAGGTATTGTATATTGCGCGTATACGTATACGTATGTGTTAATGTATATATACATATACATATGTATGTATATGTATATTTGTCTGTATGTCCCCTCTACCACCCCACCCACCCACTCTCCCTCCCTTCTCCCCTCAAAAGCTTTCTCCTCTCTCGCTTCTCCCTCGTGCTTTTGGTGGTCACGCGAATAGGCCATTTGCCGAGAATCACGAGCGACTTTTTGCGTTGACGTCCATCCTCTGTTGTTCTCTTTTTACAACGCAATGTACGAATTAAATAATACAGAAAAAAGGAAACAACAACGGAATAATAATAAAAAAAAAAAAAAAAAGAAAGAAAGAACATGACCGAACGTGTGCGAACGTCGACGAGTAAATCGTAAACTGATTAAATTCCTTTTTTACCTTGTTCGCTCGTGTAATTTGTTGTAATGTTAATTACGTGTACCGACGTAGAATCGATGTAGAATTTTGTTCTGTTTCTTTCATTTCTTTTTTTCTTTTTTTCTTTCTTTCTTTTTCCGTACCAAGGAATCAGATTCCATTGTTATCATTTTCTTTTGACTAATTCGTGCGATCGATAATAATCATATTTTAATATAAATATAAATATTTCCCTACATAAGTGGAGACGCGTGTTGTAATGATCGTCAAAAAATAAAAAATAAAAGAAAAACATAGGATCGATACTCTTATACGTCAAATATATTAATCGTATTCTTCATCTCTAAAGCATTGTGTTGTTTGATAAATCTATTATTATACATCTTTGAATAATTTTCTTTTTTCTTTTTTTTTTTTTTTAATCGATAAAAATCACATTTTATAATTTGTCCTTGACGAAAATATATTCAACACGAATAAAAAAAAAAAAAAGAAAAAAGAAATAGAAACGAATAAGTATTTCTTATTAAAGGTCATAAATCGAAAATTTACAATATTAATTTTCTATTAAATAAAAAAGTGAAAGAAAAAAAAAGGATATATATATATATATATATATATATATATATTTATTTATAACGTAAACAGATGGTAAATGAAATGTTGTAGAGGGGATAAAATTTTGGCAACCATTCCTTACGTACGTACGTACGTAAGTACTTGCGTAGTTCGTCGGGATAATCGATCGGATCTCGAAATAGGAGCGGGGAAATATTCTTTCCCTTTGATGCTCTTAGCTAGTACGGGATGAACATATCGATTTATCGAGACGGACACCACGGATTCTATGTAGTAACAGTAGACCGAGAACCGTCCAACGAGAATGGTAGTAAGAAAATACCGATCGATACAATTCTACCGGAGGAGAATCTATGGCCATGGCGAAGAGAAAACGAACTTATAGGATTAACAAAATAATAATAATAATAATAATAATAATAATAATAATAATAATAATAATAATAATAATAATAATTAAAGAGGGATACCTGTTTGGTGCATACTGTCTTTCGGAATCTAAAGGACAAACAACATAATAATAATATTAATAATAATAATAATAATAATAATATCTTAAAGGACTGGGCCACCCTTGGCAACCGAAAGAAAACACGTACAAAACAACAACATTGATAATAATAATAATAATAATAATAATAATAAATATGATAAGGCGAGTATCGTTAATAATAAAAATCATGATGTATGCGTTGATCGAAATGAATCAAAATACATTTCTAAGTACTTACGCGTTACAATCGTTATCAATAATAATTATACAATCACGAGATATATGTGTATCTCGTAACGCTACGCTAACGCGCTATATCGTAGATTCACGCGACGGTACGTAAAAAAATGAAAGATAAAAAAATAAAAAGGCAACGTGTATACTCAAAGGAAAAGGACCAAAGAAAGAAAAAAAAAAAAAAAGCGACAATAGCAGAGGGGGAAGTAAACGGGCAGTAAAAGAACGTGCGAGTTGGTAAAGAAATAGTCTCACGATCAGTAAACCACAAAAACCGCGCGTGTGATAAAAAATAAAGGAACGAAATGAAAAATAAAGTAATAGTAGTGGTAATGGCGGTAGTGATGATAGTAGTTGCAGTAATAATAATAATAATAATAATAATAATAATAATAATAATCATGATAATAGATAAAAAGAAAAGGAATTAGAGGGACGAGTACGGTACGTAATTAAAAGGAAAAAAAAAATTTACACACCTTGCAATTTCTCTCTCTCTCTCTCTCTCTCTCTCTCTCTCTCTCTCTCTCGTTCTCTCTTTCTGTCTCTCTCCCGTCTCTTTCCTGTCTTTGTCTCCTGTTAATTAGATTAATGGATTATCGTGATCATTTGTTGGATCGAGAGCCATGTGTATATATCGTATGGACAGTTAAAACATGGAGTGCCGAAGGTTCGTTCGATTTAAAGAGCATCATCGGAGACTTGTTATCGATCTATCGAACGAGTGCCGCAGGCTATCTTCTTCATCGTCACTGTCGTCGTAGTCGTCGTAGTCGCAGGCTACCGTCGTCGGATCTAACGGACAAGATGGTAAAAGCACTCTCCGCGACGTTCGCTGTCTGTACGTCCGTTTCTACGTTCGTTGGATAATACCAGAGTTCACCTAAATATAACCCTAAAGTAGAGAGAGAGAGAGAGAGAGAGAGAGAGAGAGAGAGAGAGAAAGAGAGCGAGAGAGAGAGAGAGAGAGAGAATGTCGAGAAACTATCGACTGTGCGTGTGACCGTCCACCTATGTAGGAGTGAACTCGAGAGGGCAAAAGAGAGAGAGAAAGATAGAGAAAAAGAGAGAGAGAGAGAGAGAGAGACAGTGACAGAGACATAGAGACACAGAGAGAGAGAGAGAGAGAGAGAGAGAGAGGATGACAGGATGGAATAGCTTCGAACTCATAGCTACATACGTGTCCAGGCTGCACAGGCAGCAGCTAGCTACAGCTGCGGACATCACCACGACGATGCATTATTTTGCACGTGGCTTAATACCTACGTATATCTCTAGCCAGATAGCAAGAGAAAAGCAGACTGACGCGGTTTGATGCTCGGCCACGACCCGTTCATTAAATCGGTTTTGGTTTATCGACGCGAATATATCCCCCCGTATATATAGGGTCGTCGACCCTATTTACAATGAATTATATCCAATATTTTAACGATGCGTTCGCGTTCTTCGCCGTCTAGAAAAGAAAATGAGAGCGTACACAAAAGAAAGAAAGATGGAAAGAAAAAAAGGAGAAAAGTATTTGAGAGCGAGAACGAAAATTCGGATCTAAGTCGATGGAGTATACGTGAAAAATCTTTAGGATCCTTTTAGTACGTAGTTGATGATTTCGAAGATAAAGAACGACTGCTAGAATCGAAAACGTCGAATGATTTCAAATCTTCGATGACTTACACACATGTGTGTGTGTGTGTGTATGTATATATATTTATATATATGCATATGGACAATAGTTATTGTTTTCGAAGTTTGATAAGTTCTCGATCGTAGAAAGTCAAATATTGATATGAGGATATTAAGAGGTATTGTTGAAAGATCGGAGAAGGAAGGAGGATTCGATCGGATAAACCGGATGGGAAAGGAGAAGGAAGGGGAAAGAAGAGAGAGAGAGAGAGAGAGAGAGAGAGAATAAACGACCAAACGAATAAACAAACAAACAAACAAACGGATAAACAAAGGAAAATCTTACGTAGTACCATATTTCTCTTGATCTTTGACATTTGTATCAGTCCGGGATACAGTTTAAAGAAACGATACTGTGAAACAGACATGCAACATTCATATATACACGCGTACATATATATATATATATATATATATATATATATATATATATATATACACACGTAGTTGGTACATTCTCCCCTAATTCCACGATCCCGTAGGTGGATTTCGTTCGGCGTCGGGGCGTTCGAAAATTGGTATTGGCGTGGCCTGGAGCGGCAGCAGCCGTACTACCAGTACCAGCACCAGCACCAGCAACCAGCAACACCACCAGCAACACCAGCAGCAACAGCAGCACCAGCAGCAGCAGCAGCGATAGTAGTACCAGCATCGATGGAAGCACCAGTACCGGGAGTTTCTACTTGGAACGGCGGTGCCGGGGGTATAGCAAGAGCGTAACTATAATGAAGGCAACCCCCGTTCTTCCCCACAACACCCCTCGACATCGCCACTGCCATCCCTGCTGCCACCCGCCCCCTCGTTGGCCAACCGCCCCTTTCTCTCTCTTTCTCTCTCTCTCTCTCTCTCGTGTTCTCTCTCTATCTCTCTGTCTCTCTCGTTCTCCCTCACGTTCTCTCTATCTCGTATGAGGTTATGCGCATGCGCGAGGGTCGAAGGGAAAAAAATCGGCCCGGCTAGGAGGATGGGAGAAACGGAGAAGGAGGATGGGAGAGGAGGATGGGAGAGGAGGATGGGAGTGGGGTGGCCGTATCGATCGCGCTAACATCGGACTCCGTGCTGCTCGACTCCGCTCGAATCCGCTCGAACCCGCTTCAACTCGCTTCTCTACCACATTGAAAATATACCTTCTATAGTTACCAATCCATTCCACATATACTCCAGTATATACCCCTCCCCCCCACCCACCCACCCTCCTCCCATACACTACGTACGACTAACGTATCACGGACGTTTGTTATGAATGTCCTTTAAAATATCATACATTTATATTCAAGTACATATTATTGTACGTATCTATGTATACACACACACACACGCGCGCGCGCGCACACACATATATAGATATATATATGTGTATGTACGTATGCATTCAATGTTTTCAGGATTTTATCGAGAAGATATTATTTTTTAACGTTTTTAGAATACCGACAAAGTTTCATTCTCGAGATTTGTTTTTGTAAGTTTTAATAGCCTGGTGGCAGAGTTGTATGTATGTCTATCTATCTATCTATCTATCTATCTATCTATATATATATATTATTTTTATTCGGGGACGGACATAGGGGTAGAGGGAGGATATTTCACGTTCGGATAGAGAAAAGGGACTATTTTGAAGTTTTTCGAGTGGTGAAGGGGTAAAAAAAGAACGATATTTATTGGAAAAACTTCAGTTCTCGATCTGTTTGTATAATTTTTAACAGTTTTATAAACCTCCTTTTTGTATATTTTCTTTTGTCTTTTTTTCTTCGCGATAGTTTCGGAGATGCACAAGTTTTTTTTTCTTTTTTTTTTTTTTTTTTTTTACGATTTTTCGAATAAACGATTAATTTGGTCCCGTCGTTCGTCGGATAACGTTTTGATTTCCGATATTGGTTTGACAATCTTACGACGATCGAATAATAGCTTCATTCGTTAGGATCGAGATTAACTCGTTGGTAATGTCCGTGATACTTTCGAACATGTTCGTAAACGTTCGTAATACTATCGAAACGTGTCGACATTTTACAGGAAGGAGAAAATGAGAAAATAAATAAAATGATTAAATAAAATAAAGGAAATAAAATAAAATTAAATTAAATTGAAATAATTAATTAATTAATTAATTAATTAATTAATTAATCCTGCAACTTTTTATACGTCATTATAGTTTTTATCTACGTTCGAATAGCCTCCCCCTTCGAAATCTCTGGACTCTGTTTCGTGAATCCTGCTGACCACCTACAATCCTCCTGTTCATTTCTCTCTCGACCATTAATTTGCAGCTTCTCTTCGATCTCGCCATTCGTACCTCGAGGCACGTTGAGAGAGAGAAAGAGAGAGAGAAAGAGAAAGACAGAGATGGAGAGACAGACAGAAATAGAGAAAGAGAGATATAAAGAGAAAGATGGAGAGGGAGAGAGAGAGAGAGAGAGAGAAGAGAAAAAATAGAAAAAGAGAAGGAAATAAGAGAGATATTTTTCGAAGGTGGTTGAGTGGGTGGGTGGGTGGGTGGTTGGACTGGGGTGAGAGACGCATAGGATCAAAGCTCGATTTTCCAACAAAAAGAAAAAATGAATTCCGAGTTTGAGAGAGAGAGAGAGAGAGAGAGAGAGAGAGAGAGAGAGAGTTATCTGCGATTAATTAGCGGTAAGCCGAGGTCTCCGTACCGTTAATTGTCCTTCGCATGTGGGGATTTCATCGTGAAATTCGACAAGCATAACAAAGAGAAAACAAAAGAGATAGAGATAAAAGAAAGAAAGAAAGAAAGAAAGAAAGAAAGAAAGAAGGAAAGAAAAAAAAAAGAGAAAGAAAGGAAGAAAGAGAGAGGACGAACGAAACGAGTTATCGATTTTACTACTACTACTACTCTCTCTCTCTCTCTCTCTCTCTCTCTCTCTCTCTCTCTCTCTCTCTCTCTCTCTCTCAATATTTTACTCGCCGAGAAAGATATTCACCGACACTTGCAATCAGCGGTACGAATTTAAATTTATGTTTTTAACTATTCACGCAACATCATTTCCGAATATAACGTGTAAAATAATTTCAAGCGATTAGTGTCCGAAAAGTGAGTGGTCTCTCTCTCTCTCTCTCTCTCTCTCTCTCTCTCTCTTTCTCTTTTTCGGACTCTTCCTGAAAGTAGGAGATAATAAACTCGTGGCTGTTTCGTCGGTCATGTTTTTAACGATGCTCTCGGGCGTTCCTCTTTCACCTCCATCTCCTCCTCCCCCCCCTTACCCTCCCCAACTCCTCCACCTTCTCCTACCCTTTCCTTTAAAACATTCGTTTCAATTTCTATTCCGCAAAGCGAGAGGGATGAGGGATGAGGGTCTTTTCAAAGACGGAATCTCGGTACGGATGCTCGATGGAGGTAGAGAGCGTCGAGCACCTTTTTCAGGGTCGTTCGGTGTCCTCCTCCTCCTCCTCCTCCTCCTTCTTCTCTTTCACCTCCTCCTCGTCCTCGTCCTCCTCGTCCTCATCCTCATTCCTCTCATACTCCATCCATTCTCGAAGCCAGAAGGAAAACGTTTTCACCGAGTCGCGTTTAATGTCGCGAAACAGATAAACCGAGAAATCATGGCGGCTAAAGTGCGTGCTGCTACCCTTTTTTAAACGTTTGCCTCGAAAGGTTTACTTTAAACCCGGCTGGACCCATCGAAAAACGTCGGACGATCGGTTTATTCGATCCTATATCAACGATTACTTCTTATATACACACACACGCACACGCACACACACACACACACATATATAGCTGTTATATGTATAGTACATGTATAGCTCGGTTTAAAAAAAGGGCTTAGGATTTAGAGAATATATGTGTATGTGTGTGTGTGTGTGTGTGTGTGTGTAACGCTTTTAGCTCGTCTTAAAAATACTCGCTTAAAAAGGGCTATAGGGAATTAAAGATTACATATGGTATTGATCAGGCTAATTAAAAAATGCTTACGTTGAAAGAAAAAGTTGACTTAGACACAATTGATAATGCGATTTCCACGTTTTCACGCGATTTCCATGTTTTTAAACGTAGGGTCAACGGAGATTATCCTACCATAACCCTTACTTCAATGTTTCTCGTATAGCGTACCATAATTTTGTTATGAATTTTAATTTCTTAATTTTTAAATGTAAGATAATTATTATATAATCCTTATAATTAAACATTTATGAAGTATGTATAATAAAACTGATCATCCGTAGATAGAGTAAAATTTTATCGCGGTATATATACGTTGCGTATATAAATATGACAGAATTGATACGTATTCGTTAATATTTTTTTTTCGCTGCGTATAACTCGTATTGAAAAAATAAAAAATAAAAAGAATAAAAATAAATAAATAAAAAAAAGGAAGAAAAACTGGGCGTGGAGAATTTTTGTTTCTCTTTCACGTACGTTCGAACAACGTTCAAAACTATGTAAAATACGTCCAAAATTTCATCTATGATAGCCTTGAAAGGTACGTGTAACTAGCGTGAACAGTAGTGAAACAAGTACCTAAGTTACTATCGTTACCAAACTCTGAAGATTATTCAAACTCTGTCAAGGTCAATTCAAACTATGTTCACGAAAGATTTCAGTACTATGTATATGTCATCAAAGTTCTGGACTTCCTTTTTCAACACCCTATATATATATATATATACACACACACACAACACACACATGTATACATACATCAACATACCTACATCTTACATACTTACACACACACATCAATACATAAATCATACATATATACATAAATACATACATAACACACACACACACACACACACACACACAAATACATAAATCATATATATATATATATACATAAATACATACATAACACACACACACACAAATACATAAATCATATATACAGACATACATCATACGTACATACAAACATACATACATACATAAATACGTACACATATAAGTACACACATATACATGCATATACACTTGTGTGTTTGTGTGTGTGTGCGTGTATATATATATATATATATATATATTTTATGTATCTATTTGAAACGACGAAAGCTTCACATTCGACTTTCATAGACTTACCGAGCTTAGGAGGGCAAGATTCCTTACCGGAAACGACAAGGACTCCTCTTCGCGTGAATCGGCTCGCACCAACGCTAAAGCAGCCTTTCTAGAGCGGCGTTCTTCCGAAAAACGCGCCTTGGCGATCGGCCAAGCGTCGCAAAACGTCAGGGCTCCTGCCACGGGAAATACGAGCTTTCCATCTTTCACGGAGCCCTCTTTCGAACGCGATAAGGGTCCTCTTCTTCTACTCCTATTTCTTCTACTTTTTCTACTTCTACTTCTTCTTCTACTTCGTTTTTCCTTCTTTATTTTTCCCTTAACTTTTTTTTTTTTCTTCTCGCCCACCCACCTCCTTTTATCCTTCTCTTTCTCTTTCCCTTTCGCCAACGCCACCACCGCTGCAACTTCGACTTCAGAGATTTATCCTCGGGTTATACGACGTACCTTCAAAGAAGTATGTATATTCGTTTTGCGTTTCTTTTCTTTTTTATTTATTTATTTTTTGTGTTATGTTTTTTGGTTATTCTTTCTTTTCTTTTCTTTTTCTTGTTCTTTTTTTCTTCCTCTACCATCCTCTTTCTTTAACTTATTCTCACTCCTGCGCTCATCCGTACCATATGCATGTACGGATATTCCGTTTGGCACTTTTGTCGATCACAGGGTACAGGTTGAGTGTCATAGGATCGCATTCCAATTCACCAAAATTTTACAAAATATATATATATATATATATATATATATATATATATATATATATATATATGAATGTATGTATGGTATGTATATGCATACAGTAGCACTTCGAAAATACGAGAGCAATTTGAAAAATTCATGACTTTTATTTTTCATTTCTTTTTTCTTTTCTCTTTTTACTTTTTTCTTTTTACTTTTACTTTTTCCTTTTTTTTCTTTTTTTTTTGGTTTACTTTCAATGTACAAATTTCATTCCTAAAGTGAAACGCGTCTTAAAGCGGAGAGAAAAAGTGTAGGAAATTTTTCAAACTATCTTGATACTTTTCATAATGTACAGAGAAATTTGGAGGATAATAGTGGGACGACTTCTTTTTGACGTCGTCGACGCGTTTCGTACGTTTTTAAAGAAATATTAACGAAATATGTAAATTATATTCAAAAAAAAGAATTGAAAACACTTTAGTTTCTTTTTTTGTCCCGAAGAAAAAAAATTATTCAAATATCTTACATTTCTTATTTTTTTCTCTCTCTCTCACACACACACACACACACACACACGCGCGCGCACACACTTTCTGAATATGCAATAATTAGTTTTAGTTAGTTTCTTTCTCATTTCTTTTTGTTTCTCAATTTCTCTTCCCTATTACTCCTTGAATATTATTATTGCAAATATTTCAATGATAATGAATTATTACGAGAAATTAGATTTTTGTTATCATTATAACATGAAAGATACCTGAATTAATAAAGTGGGGAAGAAAAGGGGTCGGGGGCAGTGGGCAGGGGGACAGGGAGCAGGAGGGGAGATAGAATACGAAGTTCTCCAAGAAAATATGTTGATAGAGTATTCTCATCATAATGAAAATTCTATCGTGTTATGTTTTACAATATATGCAAAATATTGGTAAGTTTTCAGACTTACGAACTTTCCTACGGATATTAATATATTTTTACATAAAATTCATATAATAATAATTATTATTCGAGTTCCCTGAATGAAGTGAACACTTGAGTTGCTAATACCTCTTGATAGTGTTTACAACCTAACAAATTTTTACATGCTATTTGAAATTTTAATAAAAACATAATATATCGATATATATATATATATATATATATATATATATATATATAACCAATGAAATAAATAATTAAACCCTGTTTCTCTCTCCTATTGTTTCCCTCTCTCTCTCTTTTTTTATCAATTTTTGAAAGATCTACATTATATCAAATTTTATCTAACAATAAGTATATTACTTTCATTGTTAATATTACAGATGTAATAAGATATTATTAAGATATCCATTAAATTAATAAACGCTATTCTATTCTTTTCTATTATATTATATTCTATTCCATTCTATTCTACTCTCTCTCCCTCTTTTTCTTTAACAAAAAATAAAGTTATATATATATATATATATATATATATATATATATATATATATATATATGTTACCCCCGAAGCTTTGATCGTTGCTTATGACATAAGAATCATTAACACAACGAACGAACAATATTTTTTTTTCTCTCATTTCTTTTATAGAATCACGTATAATAGAAAACACAAGTGTTCGTATAGGATACTTTTTGAAAGTCCGAAGGATTCGTGAGTACGAGCGTAGAATATATATATATATATATATATATATATATATATATATATATATATATTTCTATGTATACATACATACATATAGTATTCGAAGAGTAGTATAGTTGGCTCGAGACGAGAAATCGAGAAGCGTGACTGTACAGGTTCCTTCGGTATGTACGGAACAGGTGGAAGCTCTCGCTTCTCGCGAAGGTAAACGAGATTACTCGGTGTACTCTTGGAACTCACGGAGTGGAGGATCTTCGAG